>PVKA01053718.1:0-11078 GCA_004027165.1 Ctenomys sociabilis | reverse complement strand
AGTCACTGGCTTGGAGGGGTTGGGGACAGGGATCCGCGTAGCGCGTGTGGGAAGAAGCCAAAGGCTCTCCCTCAGACTCACCACACTCTCACTGATCTGGGAAGCCTGGTGAGTCCTGTAAATTCGCTCTCGCTGGGAGAGCTTGGCGCGGGATCCAGGAGGCCGCTGGAGTCAGCCACTGTCTCAGGCTGGTCTCTGGCTGGGCGGGCACGGGCGGGATGGAGGAGAATGGCGGAGTCGGCCACGCTGTCTCTGGCCGGTCTCAGGGGCTGGGCGGGCGCGGGCGGGATCGAGTAGACTGCTGGCGTGGGTCTTGCTATCTCGGGAGGTCTCTGGAGCTGGGCGGGTGAGGACGTGGGTGGGCTGGGTTCTTTACTTTTTGGGGGGCTACTACGATCAACACTACTAACACTTGCGTACAGGATTTTGTGTAGACGTCCATTTTTAAATTTTTCCTATTTCCTTCATCCTGTCTATGGATTTTTTAAAAATGCACTTACCCATTTAATCTATCAGAAATAGATTTTTTTTTTTTGTGGCAAGTGTGTATATGAAAACCAAATTCTTTCACTTAAAGCACAATTCATCATAGCTAAATCTTGCGGCCTATATGTCCATCAACAGATAAATGGATAAAGAAAATGTGCTGTTTATACACAGTAGGGTTCTACTTTGCCATAAAGAAGCACAAGTTTGAGTCATTTGTAAGAGAATGGATGCATTCGAGGCCATTATGTCAAATGAGATAAATCAGACACCCAAGCTTATGTGCATCCCTGGGCCACTTTATGGGGAGCACTCATGCAGCAGGCCCAGGCCATGCAGTCCTTCACTTCTGAACAGTCTCTGAAATTGTGGGGGAAATTTTGCTCTGCATATGAGATGGCTCTCTATCATGAAACAAAGCATGGTCCTGATTGCTGTAAATAATATGCATTTAAATTACACAGGTTGAAAGTGTAACTCTAGTCAGGTGTGGTGAGACACACCTGTAATTTCTAGCATTCTAGGAGGTTGAGGCAAAAAGATTGCAAGTCCAAGCCCAGACTGGGCAGCTTAATGGCTTAATGAGGTTTTATTTCAAAAATTAAAATGGGAGTGGCTGGAGATATAACGCTGTGTGAAGGCCCTGAGCTCCATCCCCAGTGCCAAAAAGAAACAAAACGCATGACTGCTTTATCTTTGGTTCATGGCATTATTGGTGATTTTTACCTTATTCTTTGCATGCACTTTTTTTTGTGGGGGGAGTGGTGGAGCGGTTGTTTGTAGGTTTTTAGATTAAAATGAGTTATTTTATAAAACTAATCAAACTTCAATGTTACATATTGCAGTTTTCCACTTATCATTCTTTGTAAGTGTGACATGTTATAATCCGGGCTCCATTTGGGAGTAAAATGCATTTTAGCCCTTGAACCTAAGAAATGTTTCTCCTCCCCCCCCAGGTCCATTAAAATAAGATTAGCCAGAGGCACAGACACTCCTGGTGTGGAGCAGCTGGTGAGCTCCCTCATGCTGAGTAGGACCATATTGGAGGACCTGGCCAAGTACAACGAGGCCCGCAGAGACCCCGTGAGTGCCAGGGTGACTGCAGTGGCCTCCTCCCAGCCCTGTGGGATCACTGAGCCCTGGGATGTGGATTCCATCCTGCCTGAGGCCATAGTAGAGAAGCAGTACAGGTGGGGGGGTCATAGGAGAGGCACAGAAGAGAGAAACAGGAGGCAAGGAACAAAGAAGTGAGGCTGCTTCTTACAGTGGTAGCGCTGGTAGGAGTGGTGATTGTACCCTACAACTCTTGTGGGGGTAAGAAGTTTGGATTTGATGCAGATAATGTGACAAAATGAGATAGATTCTGGTCTCCAGGATGGGCACCTCTGAAAGTGGTTACAGCAGGGGAGTTTGGGACCCATAGGTGTCTGGTGCCCATCCCCAAAACATCCAGTGCCAGGCTCAGGCTCCTGGGACCACACTCCTGGCAGGGAACCTAGCCACACCCTTCTGTTGTCTTTCTTTGGTTTCTCTTGGTCTCTTTCACTCCCTTCTTCTGGCTCCTCTGGTGGTAAGGCCTGAAGTGTGAGTTCTGTAAGTGTGGCCTAAGGAGCCTGGATATTCAGGCTCCTAGGATATTTAGTCTGAGACCCAGTGCTCAGTGAGTGTGTGAGGCCAGGCTATTTTCATAAGAGGGGGAAGTCACTCTCCTTTCCCACTGTCTGGTGTACATCACTGCCCACAGGGATGTAGAGCACCAGCTCACTTCTATGAGGCTAGCAGGACCCTATGAGGTGCAGCTGCTCTGGGAAATGTGTCGGTTGTTTCTCAAGAAACTAAGCCTCTAACCATTCTGACTGGAAGGTGCATGTCTGAGCATCTCTTCCAGGGAAATGAAGACTTGGCCCACAGCTGCCCAGATGTCCAGATGAATGACTGCACTGTGAGGTCTTGCAGTGGGACACGGCACAGCCTCAAAAGGAAGGGGCTGTGCTGAGCGAGAGCAAAGCTAGACTTTACAGGCTGTGTGCTATGTGACCCCATTCATGAAACATCTTGAAGTAGCATAGTTTTAGAAATGGTAATGGAAAACAGATTGTATCTTTCCAGGCAGGGTAGTGGGTGTTATTATAAAGGAGTTTTTGTGGGATTGGAAGTATGCAAGATCATGATGTGGTAGCTACAGAAACCTATACAGAAGGTGAAATTGCATAGAATGTAACACACAAGTGTGTACACACACACACACACAACACTCCACACACCCCACACCCCCACACACAAATGAATCAGTGTCAGTTTCCTACTTGTCTTATGCTATCATTTACAAGCTCATACCAACTGGGAATACCAGGCAACGTACAGTATGTGCAGGGGGTTTCGGTGTTGTTTCTTGCCATTGCATGTGAATTTACAATTCATCATCGCAACTGAAAAGAGGAAAAGCAAATTTCACTGAGTGATACCCTTAATGAAGCCATACAATTCTTAAGTCTCATATAACTGTGCTTGTATCCATGTGCTTTAGCCCTCTGTGCAACAGGGAGACACGCAAGGGCATCTGCTGCTGCAGCCACAAGCGCCCTGGCTGCTGTAGGCAGGTGCTTGAGCTCCGTGTGCTAAGCCAGCTGCCCTTCTCCAGGAACATCATTTTTACCTAAAAGAACAACTGGCAGAAAAAAATATATCGTTTTGGACTTGGGTAGTTAACAGCCTTTTTTTTTTTTTTTAAATGAATAAGATGGCTTGTCACTCCAAGAAGACAACAGCCAGTTTTGTCCCTTCTGATATAATCTAATTAAGAAAAAACAGAATGTAGAGAAAGCAGTATTTGCCATCAGGAGCCAGTTGCCCAGTACTTAAAATGTTTTGGGTGGTAGTGGTGGTAAGGGAGGTGATGCTGGATGTTTTGTAATAGAATGGGTCAACATTTGATGTATTGATATTTTGCAAGGAAACAATGCACGATGATACCCACGCATGCATACATAAAAGAGTCATTCCAATCATTTTAATAGAGCATCATATACAGTGTTCATTGACAGTGTATTCGGAAGAAACACCACCAGCTGCTGAGTTCTGGTAGATTGTCGAGGAGGAATATCCATAATTATGTGGAAAGATTATTTAAATGCTTCTGCCTTTTCTAATTACATATTTTTGTGAAGACAGAATTTTTTTACATATATTTCAACCAAAATAACATATTGCGACAGATTGACTACAGATCTGAGAATCCAGCTGTCTTTTATTAAGCCAGACATTCAAGAGACTGGCAAAACCAGAAAGCCATGCTACTCTTTCAATATTTTTATTTTGGAAAATATAGTTATTTTTATGAAAAAATTCATCATATTACTATGCTCTGTATTATTATTTTAAATGAAATAAACAAGTTCATGTATTGTTATCATAAAGTAATGAACAAATTTTAAATTTTGCTTTATCAATAAATTAAACAAAAATTCATATACTTTGTTTTACTAATAAATTTAACAAAAAAAATTTTTTTTTAATTTTTTTTGAGACAGGGTCTTGCTATGCAGTTCAGGCTAGCCTTGAGTTCACTTTGTAGTCCAGGCTGGTCTCGAACTTACAATGATCCTCCTGCCTCATCCTCCCCCAAGTACTGGGAAACAAAATTTTTAAGGTCAAATTTTTCTCAGATTTACTTTTGAATATAGAAGGTGGTGTTATAATTGTGCACATAAACCAAACCTCTTTGGAGTCTTCCGTATGAATTGGTCTTGAGATCACAGAATTTGATTACCCCTGATATAAAGGAGGTGGGTTCTGAGGAGCAGGGGCTGGGCTTGCATCATCAGTTCAGGCCATCGGAGCAGGAAATCTTGCAAGTTACCAACTCTCCCAAGCTGTGTTTTACTGTAATTGAAATCACAGTAATCTGAGAGTCGGCATGAAAGGGAACAGCCATTGGGAACACATGGAGCTTCACACCCAGCCCTACTCGTCAATTGCCGTGGTGGTTAGGGGGCCGCAGTCACCTGTCCACCTCCGATGCCTGTGGGAATGCTGATGGCCGTGCTCAAGGGTCCAAAAGCAGCCGCTTCTCCTTGCAGGATGGGACGCCAATGCAAGTGTTTGTGGCGGAAGTGGCGGAACAAGTTGTTGGCATTGCAGTGATCAGAAATGAAATGGTAAGTTGTGAAACAGCTGTTTATTTCCTTGCCAGTGACTCTTGGCATGATATACTGCACAGTGCCTCTCTTGGAGTTTCATTTTTAGTTTTATTTATTTGATGTGAGTGACTCCTTTTTCTGAAGTCTGTAATCCTTATGGATGTCCACCCCACTTTGAAACTTTTTTTGTAGTTT
This sequence comes from Ctenomys sociabilis, assembly GCA_004027165.1. Lineage (NCBI taxonomy): Eukaryota > Metazoa > Chordata > Mammalia > Rodentia > Ctenomyidae > Ctenomys > Ctenomys sociabilis. The sequence goes on along the minus strand of PVKA01053718.1, from coordinate 6,258 downwards.
TTTTTTTTTATTAAGTTTGTTGGTGATTTCGATATACATAATGATCACCTTCATCATACAGAATCTGTGCCCGTATATGGCATATGTTGGTTGTTCCTCCCCAATTCCCATCTACCCATCAATCCCTCTTCCTCTCCTTATTTACAACAGCTTTGTTTTCATTTTTTCTTCCTTTCTCATTTTTTTCTCCATCCTTCCTTTCCCTCTCCTGCCTCCACACTGCCCTTTCTGGTTTGAACATTTTCTTCCTATTAGTAAATCTATTACACATTTTGGTCCTCATTTACACTTTGGCTTCTCATACCAGAGAAACAATGCAGTATTAACACATGTGAGTCTCATTATACTTAAGAGTGGAGTCTCACGGTGTGTCTCTTTATCTAGAAATGTCTCAAGTTTTTCCTTCTTTGTGGCTGCATAGAACTACATTATATTTAAAAATTCATGTCTTTACTCATTTATCAGTCAATGGGCATTGGGGCATGCCAAGATTGAGCTATTACGAACTATGCTGCTATAAACGTGGGTGTGCTTACATTGCTGTGCTATGATACGTTTAATTCTTTTCAGAAGATGCCAAGTAAAGGAACACTTAGGTTGCATGGAGTAGATTTTGAAGATTCTCCACACTGAATTCCACAGTGGTTACACTCCCATCAACGATGGAAAAGGGTTCCTTTTCCCCCACAACCCTGGCAACACTTGTTATTGGTGGATCTCTTGATAACAGCTATTCTTTCTGGGTTGAGATGGGATCCCAGCATTGTTTTAATTTGCATTTCTTGAATGACCAGTGATGCTGAACATTTTTTTCACATATGTATTTGCCGTTTCTACTTCTTCATCTGAGCAGTGTCTATTTCGAATGCCCTTTCTTGGATTGAGTCCTTAAATTTGGGTGGTGTCTGAAGTGTTTTTTTTTTAGTTCTTTATACATTCTTGATAGGAATCCTTTTCTTGAGGATCACCTGGTAAAAGTTTCTCCCATACTGTGGATTGTCTCTTCCCTTCATTGGCGGTTTCTTTTGCTGTGCAAAAGCTTTTTAATCAAATGAGATCTCAATTGTTGATTCTTTGGGATAGTTTCCGTGTAATCATGATTTTGTTCATAAAGTCTTTGCCCACACCAGTGTCTTCAACAATTCTAGCTAGGGTCTGGGGAGATAGCTCAGTGGAATAAGTGCTTGCCTAGCAAGCAAAATGTCCTAAGTTTGACCCCTGGTACCACAAAAAAAAAAAAAAAAAAAAAAAAAAAAAAGAAAAAAAAGAAAGAATTCTAACCTATTTTCTCTTTCAATAGATTTAGTGTTTCTTTTTAATGCTTAGATCTTTGATCCATTTTGATTTTAGTTTAGTGCATGGTGAAAGACATGGACCTAGTTTTAATCTTCAGCATGTGAAAAGCCAGTTTTTCCAGCACTCTATCAAAGAGGTTACTTTTTCTTCTAGTGAAGTCATTTAGTACCTTTGTGAAAGACAAGGATAAGGTGGCTTTAGTATGTCTGGCATTGTTTCTGCATTTTTTAATCAATTCCATTGATTCTTAGGTTTATTTTTTTGTCAGTACCATGCTGCTTTTATCACAGTAGCTTTGTGGAATAGTTTCAAATCAAGGATTATGGTGCTTCCTATCTTGCCCTTGCTAACTAGCATTGCTTTTGCTCTTGTAGGTGTCTTCTGGTTCTAAAAGAATTTTAGGATTGTTTTCTGTAATTCTGTGAGATATGCTGTGATATCTGCATTTAGCTTGTGTCTATAGATTTTGCCTGAGACTAAGATTAAAAGCAGTGGACTAATTAATGTGGCAGAAAAATTTCAATGCAGTCTAGTGTTGAGGTAGTTGCATGGCTATTGCTGGGGACTTTTAGCCAGATTTGTGTTGCAAATAAAGAGCAAAGAGTCCAGCAAGATGACTTAAAGCATTGTGAATTTGGCCAGAAAAGAAGCTCCAGTAAAGTGGAGGACTATAAAAATAGAGCAGAAGCTAACTCAATTGCCAAGAATGAACAGGATAATACAATAGATGACCTGAGAGCATCACAAGAAGCAGCAAATTCCCACTCCTTTCAGCTTCTGGATCGCCAATGTGAAAAACTTTCCTTTGAAGAAGAAGCCACAGAACACAATGTTCCAAAGGAGTGGTGGCCCTATCATGTTCCAGAATAGTGGTGGCACAGAGAATTCATTCCTCAGAATTGATTTCAGAGTGCTCGGTGATTTAAGCACTTGACCACTACAGCAGGGAGAGGAAAGTCTGGCTACTTCTCCAGGTGGCAGCAGACCTTGGTATCAGCCACATAGTTCTGGCTTTAGGTGCATGCAGAATGCAAGAGTTGTGATAGATTAAGAAGGCTTCCACCCCAATTTCAGATTTCCTGAGGGGCTAGGAAGTGTGCCCTGAGAAAGCAGTGTGTGAAGCTGTGACAGTCAAGCCAGAGGTTCAGTGGAGACTCCAGAAGTTTGGAAAAGCCAGGTATGTGAATCATCTAAGGAAACCTGAAAGAAAGGAGCAAAATCAGCCCAAGAAAGAAGCTGTTGGAGCTATAGCCACCAGAAGTGCCATAGGGCAGAGCCACACGAGCTCTTTGGAGCTCACAATTTGCCACAGGTTGCCTCAGATGCTGCACATGGAACTACAGGACTTGATGTTTGCCTTGTTGGATTTTGGACTTGCTTTGGACCCAATCCTTTGTATTCCCCTCTTTGTAAATCTTCGAACAAACGTGTTTATTTTGTGCTATTGAATGTTGTCTTTAACTTTTCATGTGTACAGAGGCTTGTAGCTAAGAACTGCCTTACATCTCAGAGGAGACTTGGCCACAAGTAAGTGGCCCAGCAGGGGACCAGGGTCCTCAGTTTGTAAATATCCTGAGATTGTGTGAGTGCTACACCCTCACTAGGGTGGTACGGGCTTGCACCATTAGACAGGAAAAGAGGACTGCTATCCCACCCTCCTTTTTGCTCTGGTTTTTGCTATCTTCTGCTACCATGAACTGTTGTCCCTGTGGCACGCCACTCTACCTTGGAGCCAGCTGGTCATGGATTTAGGGTTAGTATTTCTGTTTCCATATTGAGATTTTTGATCCGTTCTCAATTCAGTTTAGTGGATGGTGAGAGATATGGATCTAGGTTTAACCCTCTACATGTGGAAAGCCATTATTCCTAGTGCCATTTATGAAAGAGGTTATCTTTATTCCAGTGAAGAAAAGATATATCCTTTGTCAAAGATGAAGTGACTCAGTGTGTTTGGAGTTGTATAACACTGATCATTGGATCTGTTTTTCTTTGCTAGTGCCATGCTGTTTTTAATCACAGTACCTCTGTAGTATAATTTTAAGTTAACAGGAGGTTCATTCATTTGAAAGTATGTATTCCGGACCCACCTTGTCAGAGTAGGGTCTCCTCAGCAGCACAGCTGAGGAGGAGGCAGTCTGTCAACAGTCAGTGGGAAATGCCAGGTTGGGACAACAACAACAACAGCCCATGCTGTGCAACAAGAGAGGTACACACTGCCCTTTGCCTGTGGATTATGATGATCCCTGCTTTGTCTTTGTTGCCCTTGTTTGTTTTTCCTGTTGTAGGCCTCTTTTGGTTCCAAATGAATCTTAGGATTATTTTCTCATGTTCTGTGAGATATGCTGTTGGAACTTGGATCAGTGGATTGACTTGTTTGTTATGCTACATGCAAGATCCTCCTTGGTATCTCTGCAAATATTATGTAGGTTTCTGAGATTCTCCCCTGTTTACCGAATAATCTCTCTCCTCTAAGGCAAGGGGCATGTTTCTCCATTCTGGATTTTGCTTTCGCTCAATTCCCTAAAGTCTGTGTTGTGAGTGAAAAATGAAGTTGTCCTTGTGGTCCAGGCTGCTCAGGAGAGAGGTGGGCAGCCCTGCCTCTGTTCTTCTCTATCACATCTCTCCTGTCTCTGCCTGACTGGCAGGGGGATAACCCCTGTCTGGCTTCCTCTTGATGCTTGGATGTTGTACCTGAAAAGCACCAGCCCTGACATGGCCCAGGGTGGTAAGATGTAATGCATGGTAGAGTTTCCTTCCAAGACAAATCTACCTTATGTTTTTGTCTCTGTTACTTCCTTATTCTTGCAGGTATATGGTTCTTTTGGTTATTTTAGGGGATTTGAGGTGGGAGTAAAATTAGAGGCATCTAATCTGCTGTTTTTAGTTAATAACCACTGTGGTTCTTTGCTTTTTGCTTGTCAGTGATTTCTCCACCTTACATGTTACTCACCTTATTTTACAGTGAGGGATGTGTTCTTGGTAATTAATGAGAAGTCTTACCGTGTACACTTTATAGTATATTATAGTCTTATGGTGCCATTACAAGGTTAGCACAGACTGAAAGGTGGTCAGAGCCACTCTTGATGCTAGCCCCAGCCTGAAAACCCCAAGCCCCATTCTCCCTGTGCTCTGTGCTGAAGCTGGAATATTAAGGACCTTGCAGGGTTTGACCACAGACTTCCTAGTCTTTGTGATTTACTGGCTTTAGCCTCCTGCTCACAAGTTAAATCAAGTTCCCTATATCTTCCGAAGGCACTTCTCAAACCAGCTGTCCTGTGGAAAGCAATAGGCAATCTGTAAGTCTGTGTCTTTTGACCTGACTTGGAGTTGACTTTCCCTACATTTCAGGTGTATTGACATATGGGATTCTTGCTATGTGCAAGACAGGCCTATCTGTCAGGAATTGAGCCTCTTGCAGCCAGGCCCCTTCCTAGCACTGGCAGAGTGTGTGGTAGGGAGACACAGGTTAGGTTGGGCCACTGCTTCTGGGTGCAGTGCAGGGGGACAAAAGGTGTGCAGGACCTAGCACAGAGAAAGCTGTGGCCCCCTTCACTGGAGACAGGAAGCTATGTGGGCAGGGCCTGCTGTCAAGGCCCAGTCACCCAGTTCATGTTAGGATTTTGAACTGACACATTCTGCTGCCTGCCTTGGGAGACCCCGGGCTCAGTTACCTGTGTGGACCGGCTCCACCTCAGGTCTGGCTCCAGACCTGGCTGTATCTGACGTTTCTACACTGATAGCAGCTACTGGATGAGGAACAAATTCGAGTTCTGCAGCTGCCCTGCAAGACCAGTCTTTCTTTTCTTTTCTTTTCTTTCTTTCTTTCTTTCTTTCTTTCTTTCTTTCTTTCTTTCTTTCTTTCTTTCTTTCTTTCTTATTTATTTTTGTTTTGTTGAAGTGCAAATATCAATGAGACAGGTTTAAGATACCTTGACAAGATGGATTTGATAAATTAATACATTGTAAACTGTTTTCATAATGTTTTGGTATCATAGAAGGTGCATACATGCTTTTATACTTACAGACATTATTATAGCATGTCTCTTATCAGTAAATAAAGAGAGTGTAGCTCTTTGTGTATCTTATTTTTTATACCTGAATTACATCAAAGATTCAATAATTAATACTTTCTACCTTGTTATTTTCCTAGTGGTTGTCCATAGTACTAGAAGCTGACATAATATCCTGTCCAACCACCATTAGTACCAATCTTGCTTCTCATAGAATTATGTACAAGCACAGCATTATCTATCCCAACTGTACTGTCCATACACACACATCATGATTCTTCCTTTCTATACCCCTTCCTTTGTCTACACCTGTCAGAGATGGGCACTCCATTGTCATTCAACTAACTTAGGTGCTTGAACTCGACAACACGATCAACACAGTCCAGCATTCCACAACAATAGTGAGTTATCTGAAGAAGTTGTCGACCATAGTCATTTACAGCTCAACTTAATATTATGGCCCTTCATTTTTATACTTTTCTGCTGGATGGTTAAGACCTAGATAGAGCAAGACTGATATACCAACATATGTACTTTGTGTTTCTTATGAGGTCAGTGAAGTTCCCTCAGGGTTTATCTTGTAGTCCTGTACCTTATTCTGTAGATCCTTTGTCTTTGTCATCCATGTGGATGAGTCACAGCCAATGCTTGACCAGTTTGCTCTCAAAGAGAGCCTGAGAGAAAGTTTTCTCTCCATGTGACTCTCCCCAGGCACACTATAGAACTTTGATCTCTTTCCTCTGTGGCTCCATAATCTCCTTGTTCAGAAAATTTGGAGCTCAACTGAGTTTCATGATGTTGCAGTACAGGTTCTCCTATGTCCTGAGTCTTCGCTGACTTTGAAAGGCTAGGGCCAAAATGTTGGTTGGCCTAGTGGCTCTTCTATTTCTCCAACTTTGATCTGTGAACTTAGGTTGTTAACTAGACCAGTCTTTAGAGTAAGCACCTTCAG
>PVKA01053717.1:0-11103 GCA_004027165.1 Ctenomys sociabilis | reverse complement strand
AAATTCCTTGCATACCCTGTTTGATTGGAGAATTTTAATGTTTTTCATTTATCATTGTAAAACCAAGGACAATTTTATAACTTTTTTGTACGTAGCTGTTACATGGAGGGCAATCTGTCTTTAAGTAGGAGTAAATTACTCTTTAAAAAGAATCCTAGATAGTTTTCCCTTTAAGTCAAGTGTCTTGTAGTTTAAATAAACTTCTTGTTTAAAATGAAAAAATAAAAAAATAAATAAATAGAAAATAGGTGTATAGGAGAAACCATATACAAGTTTATTTATATGCTTGGGAGTCCAAATTATTGAATATAAAAAGGTATTCTCACCTACAGAAAGAAGTAGGGATTAGGGGACTGGAAAGAATAGAGGTCTGAGCCTCTGGGAGGAGGTAGACACCATAAGAGGGCATGAAAAGAAAATGTGCTACAAGCTAAGGCTGTCTTGTTCCACAAGCCAAGCCTCCCACGTAGCAGTCCTCTGAAGAGGTTAGTGCTTTTTAGTCTCCCGGCTTATAAGACTTGTGAGTTACCCTTCTCCATTTGATGAATGTGCAAAGAGGGCTCTCAAGACAAGTGCATTCCTTCTAAAGGAAATTCTTACACTCAGATAATATAGATTCAGAGAGGGCCCTTCCCTGAATTTGCTACTTACTAAGCTCTTGACATTTGAAGCAACAATTATATCAAAGTGCCATACTTGGGAGTTTTCTGAGCTCCAACAACCCTACCCATTTTGCATTTATTAGATTTGAGCCCATCTAATGAATCTAGTATTATATTAGGTACTTTCCTATCACAGGAAAAATATGAGGCCCCAAGGTGGAGAAGTTTGTTTTGGCTCATGGACTCAGAATATTCAGTCCATGCCAGCTGGGTACCAGACAGAGACAGCATGATGGAAAAGAAAGGCAGAGGAAAACTGCTCGGCCCATGGCGGCCTGAAAACAGAGAGAGGGGAAGGAATGGGATCAAGAAATATGCCCAACCCCCAAGGGGCTGGGGAGATGGTTCGGTAGAATAAGCACTTCCCTGGCAAGCATGAGGGTCTGAGTTCAATCCTCGGTTCCACCAAAAAAAAAGAAGAGATGAAGGAAGGAAGGAAGGAAGGAAGGAAGGAAGGAAGGAAGGAAGGAAGGAAGAAAGAAAGAAAGAAAGAAAGAAAGAAAGAAAGAAAGAAAGAAAGAAAGAAAGAAAGAAAGAAAGAACGAACACACCCCTGGGAGGAAACCCTGCCCCCGGCAGGGATGCAGCCCCTCCAACCGAGCCTCATTTCCTACAGCATATTCAGCTATGAATTCTTTGATGGATTAATCCAATGATGAGTACAGAGCTGCCCTGATATAACCACCTTCCAAAAACTCCACCTCTGCGGTGTCAGGATGGCCAAGTGGTCAAAGGCTCCAGATTCAAGTGCCAAAGAAGGTAGTGAACACTCAAAGTCAGTCACCAGTGATAATCTGAGTAGACATGGCATTCTGGCTGGATCAGTGAGTCTCTGCAATTGAATCTGACAAGGATCAAACAATGTACTCAGGGGGAAGCCGGGGAGATGGCTCAGTGGAATAAGTACTTCCCTGGCAAGTGCAAGGGCCTAAGTTCAATCCCCGGTTCTGCCAAAAAATAAATAAAGAAATAAAAACAATGTACTCAGGGACTTCCTATTGTCAGTTTATGGACATGGTCTTCCTTGGCTTCACTGCCCTAAAGAAAGTGAAATGCCAAGCTAGAACATGAATATACCCAGAACTTCAAAATGCTACAAGCAAGTTTTAAATGGATGTGTGCTGACAAAATAATTCCTGTGGATAAATTAGTAAAAGGAAAGTTTGGGGACAATTTTGAATTTGTTCAATGGTTCAGAAAATTTTTGATGCAAACTACAATGGAAAGAGTATGACCCTGTAGCTGCCAGACAAGGTCAAGAGACTGTAGTGGCACCTTCTTTTGTTGCTCCAGTGTCAAAAACTGAATAAACCTCTTGACTGGAGCAGTGCAGCTCCACAGAGACCCGTTTCAACATGGGGAACTGCTTCAACTCCTAAGGCTGGCCCAGCAGTGGAGCAGAAGAAGCCTGCTGTAGGCAACAGGGATGACGAGACCACTGAACCGATGCCTTAGGGTAGTGCACTGAAACTTACTGTTGAAAACTTGGAGAAACACTGTTCCTTGAAAAACTAAGGAACACTGACTCAATTCACCAGGAGAATGAGGGGGAAAATGACCCTGAATTGCACAGGGTTACAAACACTCCGTATGCCACACAGGAAGGCTTTCTGATTCCTGAAGAAGGGGGCCCATAGAGGAACAAGAAGAGTATTAGCACCATTGATCAGCACAACAACACTGGAATTCTTCTCTCTAAATCATCGGCTTAACTATAAAATACTCTCTTTTATTATTTTTAGAGGATTCACTGATTTCTGATGAACCTTTTTTTTTTTTGTTGTTTTTTTTTGTTTGGTGGGACCAGGGATTGAACTCAGGCCCTTGCACTTGCCAGGGAAGCGCTTATCCCACTGAGCCATTTCCCTGGCCCTTAAAACACATTGTTCTTTCTTTTTTTTTTTTCTTTGCCGAACTGGGGATTGAACTCAAGCCCTGTGCTTGCCAGGGAAGTACTTACTCCACTGAGCCATTTCCCCAGCCCTATGATTCACTGATTTCTTTTCATTAGCAAAAACGTATCTCTTTTTAAAAGCGCACTTTGTAGAAGTTTCACTCTTTTTCCAATAAATTTCGGTTAGGAGCTTTGACCTTGTAGCAGAGAAGTATTAACAACTAGGTGGTTCACCTGGGGAACACAGAGGCTAATGGTGGGGCTGGCCATGCCAGCGCTGGTCACAGTGAGAGCTGGAGAAGAAAGGTGTTTCTCTGTAATGCACTGAGATGCCAACCTCAGAAGGGAAACGCAGACTGAATTGAATTTCAACAAAATGTGAAATCTTGGCAGAGAACATGTAATTAAATAAATAAATGCCCTTTAGAGAGAAAGAAAGAAAAAAAAAGAAGGAAAGAAGAAAAAAGGAAGGAAGGAAGGAAGGAGAAAAGAAAGAAAGAAAGTGGTCCAAAGCAAAGCAGAAAGCCGCTATGGAGAACATTAAGTCCTATAGCTCCATGTCTAACATTTAGAACTCATGATGGTGAAATATAACTTCCAATGCTCTTGTGCAGCTCTGCTCTTGTTGGCCTTGCTGGTTACAACCGACATATTCACTCTTTTGGGCTCGCTGCTCTTGTGGCCCACAGCTTTCCCCAGCAGACATTTCAACTTCCTGGAATTTCCTACTTCCTGGGATACCTGCTGCACCTTCAGCTTTATTACCCCATGCACTGCCTTCTCAGGGGCTCCTTCCCTAACCTGCAAGGATTTTCCTCGAGGTGCAAGTGTGCATAACTCTGTAACTCTTGCATTCTAAATGCCTGAACAATGCAAGGTCTGCCACCAGCTCAAGTAGTCACCAGGCCTTCTTGTATCATGGCTATTGTGTCCAGCGAGTTACCTGTATAAGTATGAGAAAATGAGTCCTACAGAACCAATTCCCCAGTTACTTTTCTTGAGCAGGGTCCCAGGGGCCCTCTTCTCAAATGAAATGTTTATACCTTTGCACCCTGGAGCACGTATTGTGCTGTTTCCTGAAATGTTCTTAAGGCATCTTTCTTCTTGTCCAAGTTCAAAGTAATTGATATCTTTTTTAATGGTGCTAATCTCTGTAGCTATCACATCTCCTTTGACCCCAAATTTACATTTATTTTAAGCCAAAACATAAGTTTTTCAAATACTTTGGTTCTGCTTTTTGCTCCCAGTTCTCACCATAAATCTGGCTATGAGGGCAGGGGAGATGGCTCAGTAGAATAAGCACTTCCTTGACAAGCACAAGGGCCTGAGTTCAATCCCCAGTTCCGCAAAAAAAAAAAAAAAAAAAAAAAAAAAAAAATCTGGCTGTGAGCATCCAACAGTACCCACACTATGGCCTGAACCTTGGAATATGTGGAGATTTCCTCTACTAGATCTATTAATGCACTGTCCTTAAACTCTACCTCTTGAAAACTCTCAGGATAGGCAAAATATAGACAGGTTTTTGGTATTTTGGTTTTTGTAACTATGTATTAGTGAGAGTTCTTTAGAAAAATAGAATCAGCACAAAAGATATGTAAAGACTTACACAATCAAAAGTGGAAGTGTTCCAATGGTCAGCTGCAGGAAAAAAATCTAAAATGGCCACCTGTACATTGGAGAGCCAGAAGAACCAGTAGAAGTCAAAGTTTGAAGACCTAGAAGCTCACTGTGGGGCCACCATTATGAGTCCACCTTGGAAGGCTGAAGAGTCTACGCTGGGAGCCTGAAGGAATTGCAGACCAGTATCTGAAGACCCTGCAGACCAGCAGTGAAGACTGGGGCTCCCCCAAAAGGAAAGACACTTCCTCCTTCTTTCTGTTTGTATTCTGTCCAAGCTAAAAGCCTATTGGTTGGTGCCACCCACATCTGGGGTGAGTTTTTCTCCCCTAGTTTATTGGTTTATGTGCCGATCACCCAGAACTTACTAATCTGCTAAGTATTTCTTAGTCAGTCCAAGAAGATATATCACAATAAATGATCACACTATAACATGCATGGTCCCAAGTTCAATTCCCAACTAAAAACCTCATGAGCTTAGATTTACTGAACACATTCCTGTTAGAATTCTGGTCTTCTGAATTCTGAGTCACCTATCAACAAGCTATCTGAATCTTTTCAAACTCCTCCCACAAGCCAATTACAAAGGCTTTTGAACCTTGTATTTAGGTGTGATCATAGCAACAACCTTACTTCTCTGGTCCCAGTTTTCTGTTTTAGCTGCTTGCCCATCACTAGAGGAAAAAATAGCTGGCACCAAAACTTAAGAAGGAAAGGTTTGGTTTGGCTCATAGTTTCAGGCGGTTTAGCCCACAGCTGATTGGCTCCACCGAGAAATGGCACAGCAGGGCTGGCGAGATAGCGCAGCACTCTAAAGCGCCTGCTCAGGCAAATTTGGGCCAGTGCAGGGACTGCAGTTCGATACTCAGCAACACATGCCGTGCCAGCACCCCCCTAGGGGGAGCTGAGCCAACCACAAAAAAAAAAAAAAAATAGATAGATGAATAATCAAACAAATAAATAAATGGCATGGTGGAGGTGCATAGCAGAGGAAAGGCGCTCAGCCTATGGGCACCAGAAAACAGAAAGACTCAAAAAAAGAAACAGATTTTTTAAAGGCACACTCTTAGGGACCCACCTCCTCCAGGTGGACCCAACCTTGCAACGACATAGCAACTATGAATTCATAAATAATTTAATCCACTAAAGCCTACAGTCCATGATAACACCACCTTCCAAAAGCCCAACTCCTGAACACACCAGAAGTTTCAGGGGACTCTCTTAGTTACTTTTCTCACCCAGCACCTAAGTAGAGAAGGAAGGTTTGTTTAGCTCACAGTTTGTGGAGGTTTCAATCCTTAGTCAGCTGGCTCAAGGCAGCAGAGGACAGAAAAAGCAATAGGAGCTAAAGCAAGAGAGCAAGACTCTTCCTTCCTTAGAGAGAGCACCCCCCTCCGGCCTCCAACCTGCCCTCCTCTCCCAAAAGCTGAGGATGTTTACAAAGTAAGGACCCTGACCCCCTGCTGAAGCACTTAGTTGAACTTCTAAACTTCTCAAGTTGACACAATAAACAACATCCTAGAGTGGTAAAGGCATGACCTTTTTACCCCAAGATGTAGAACTACTGCATTCCTAATCTGCTAGACTCCTGAGCAGATACAATGTATCAATCATAACCAGGACATTTTTTTATCTAAAACCATAAGTATACTCAGGAACCAGAAGAACACAAGAATATACCTTTGTAGCTAGTCCTCATCTCTGTGAGATTATGAATTTTCACCAATCTTTCTAATTCCTCTCTAAACTTGGTAAAAATCTAAAAGTGAGAGCAAAAGGGCTTTGTAATTTAAAAGATCTACTCCTGCAGGAGACATGTACTCCTTGCAGTGGGGATCCAGGACACATTCCTGGAGGACGCTGTATGGGAAAATCTGGGATAGACAGGGCTTGATAACAGAACCCCAGAAAGTAGGATGTGTGTTCCTTCGCCAAATTTATTTCATGGATGTTGATCCTTCTGCTTTCAGCCTCTCTAGCACTGCGATTACAGGTATACACCATTACTCCCTAACTCTGGCCAGCTCAGCCCATTCTGGGGTGGGGCTGGCACAGCATGTGGTACCAGGGATCGAACCAGGATTCCTGAGCTTGCCTAAGCTTGCCTAAGCAGGCGCTTTAGTCTGCTGGGCTAACTCTCCAGCTCAGGATGTTAGCATTTATGCAAAAACCTTTATACTTGAGCTCTGAAGATGTGGCCAGGTTATCTCAGTAAGTCTTTCAGGGCAATGAAAGAGAAAGCAGACAGCCAGGAGGCTGAGAGATTTTCTAGGAAAGTTATAAAGATTTGGGGGATAAAGGGATTTTGCTGAGGATCTGGAGCCAGGTTTTGAGAAATGGAGGTTAAGCCAGCATTCAGAGAGGCAAGCTGTCTGCAAGGTCTAGGGCAGGGAGTATGGGTGGGTAGAGAGGAATATTTGTACTGGATGCAGATTTTAACTTGTGTTGTCAGCCTAATTTCTATGTGCTAATGTCGCTGAAGGCATTTTATGGCTAACATTTCAGTCCAATGGCCTTGGAATCAGTAGGATCACAGTTTTGTTTATTTTTTATTTTTATTTTTTTTGTATAATTGGTACAGGGCCTCACTATGCAGCTCAGTGATCCTCCTGTCCCAGCCTCCCCAGCTCTAGGATTATAAGCGTGCGCCACCATCCCCAGTTTCGGTAGCAGGCTCAAGGACCCCAGGGTTTCAGGGCCAGCACAGCATGTGGTACCAGGGCTCACACCAGGTACTTAGACCACTGAGCTATTTCTGCAGCTCCAGACCACAGTTTCAGATGAGAGTTCTCTAAAAAAAAAATTTTCCAATTCAAAAGATTCATCTTCTGGCCCTTGATGATTAGACTTTCTAAGGATCTATTTACTCAAAGAGCAAATGAAATCAATAAAACCTTTCCATTGAAACAGTGAGCAGTAATTTTCTAGTCTTACAGTAGATCTTTAGCATGAATGCAAGAGACATTCCTAAAGGAAATAGAGAAGACGTATCCCACCATGAGCCCCCCCAAAAGTTTATGCCCAGCCATAGGCTAGCAAAGCAATACCTTTACTGTCATGGCACTAAAAGTAGGATTTGTGGAAATGGGGTCTTCTGTGCCTTATAAATGGAGAGATGCCCCCAAGATGTTACTGGGTAAGCAATACTAAGATGAGGTCTCCCAGTGGTATTAAAACAAAGGTTGAGGGCTGCCAAGATAGTTCAGTGGACTAAGCACCTACTTAGGCAAGAACAGGAACCAGGGTTCAATCCCTGGCACCACATGCCATGCTGAGTCAGCAACAGAGTCTGAACATGGTAGTGCACTCCTGTAATCAGTCAAAAATAGGAGGACCACCACAAATCTGAGATGTTCAGCGAGTCCTTGTACCAAATAGACTTTTTTAAAAAAAGGTTGAAACAATGCTCCTGGTGGACAAAACTTAGTAAGCCAAACTCCCCAGCCCCTGCCCCTAGATAGCACAATCAGAGAATGCTACCTGTGACTTGTTGTGCATTCGTAGGCTATTTGGGAACAGGCAGCTGACACCTGGGCCTCCTGGTAGGGGAGATGAGAAACATTCTTGCTGGTCACAAAACCCAGCTTTCGAGACATGGCACAAGACAGAAGAAGAATCTTGTCTGGCTTTATTTTGTTGTCAACCTACAACAGTTCGTCTCAGCAGATACCACTCTGGTGAGAACTGTGAACCCACTGGTGTGTGAGGCCTACTTGGGCAACAGAACTGAAGAATCTACACCTGCGTTCTGCCTGAGCCTCTTCCTTGTGACACAGGACACCAAAGAGACAAAGGAGAGCGGCAGCTGTCTTGGTTGGAAGGGGATTAAATAGAAACACAAGTCCTTGAAATAAAATCCCAGGCTGGTATATGCAAAGGCCTGCTTCATACAACATCTTCTCCTGTAAATCTAAATTTAGAAAGGGAGAAAGATAAGAAGAGATTCTTGTGACTTTGTTCAAGCTGCCCCAGCAGGCTGGGAGCTGGGGAACCAGTGGGGTAAGAATTCGTTCATATTTTTGGCAGTTCTTTATTTTTTTGTGGAACCGGGGATTGAACTCAGGCTGTTGTGCTTGCCAGGGAATTGCTTATTCCACTGAGCCATCTCCCCGGGCCAAGAATTCATACTTTTTGCTAGCATGTGTCCGAGGCCACACAATCTCTCTGCAGTGCAGTGAAAGCCCCACTTCATTCCCAGAGTTGTTGGGGAGGGAAAAATTCTCCTCCGCTCATAATCTCCATCTGGCCTAAGAGTCGAGATGACACGCGCCAGATTACCAGGAGGAAAACCTAAGTTTTGTGACATTCTTACTCCACAAGAGGAAAAAAGGCTGGAAGCAGGATACAGAGCAGAAAATTATTATACATTTTAGATAAATTATAAATTAGTACAGAAATGACAAGACAGAGGAACTTAAGCTAGGAACAAAACAATAAATCGTGAGGAAATGGATGAAAAAGGGGAAAATATAGTTATGCTATTAGACTGGAGCTGGGCCTCGTGACACAATCCTGAATCCCAGCATGCAGGAGGCTGAGACAGCAGGATTGCTGTGAGTCCGAGATCAGCTTCAACTATATAGTGAGTTTCAGGCCAGCCCCATGAGCTATATGGTAAGACCCTGTCTTTAAAAATAACTTTTTAAAAATTAAGTTAAATTAAACATTATTGTTTTAAAAAACGGATAAGCTTGCTTGTACAGCTCCACCACAGCATGGATTCCTGGTAAGAATGATGATCTTTTTGCCTGGCTCCAGCAGGACAAGCCCTGTGACCCGCTCTGGGCAGAAAGGGGCAGGTCAGCGAATCCTCCCTGCACCTGCTACTCCTCCAGCGTCTTGGCTCACAGCCATCAGCATGCCAAGCAGCGCATTCCAGGTAGGCAAGGCTGTGACTCCTTCATTAAATATTACTAAACTCAAGAGTATCCTCTCCATTCTCCACAAGCGTGGGCTACAACCTCTAACCGGTTAAATAAAACCGATGTGTAACAAAACTTCAGGAACGCAGAGTGCACAGCGCTGCCCACGTCCGCAGAGTGCACAGCACTGCCTATGTCCCGAGCAGATGTGCACCTCCTCCATCGCCTCCCAAGTGTGTGACACAAAATTCCCCACTCTCATGCTCCAGTGTAGCGAGAAAAAAAAATGGAACAAACCAGACACAAATAAAACCAGAGAAACGAGAAGCCAAAACAGAAATCTTAGGTAGAAAGTCATCTGATGGGAAAAAGAAATTGCAAAGCCACTTCACAAACACACTTGCTTTTATAGAAATCCAAAGAAAAGGGGCAGGGAAGGTGGCTCAGTGGAATAAGCACTTCCCTGGAAAGCGCAAGGGCCTGAGCTCAATCCCTGGTTCCACCAAATGAAAGGAAAAAAGCAAAGAAAAGAGCATAAATAGATTAGGCAGAGGAGTTAATTTAGAGTAACACTAGAAACATGAAAATTTCCATAAATCCTTTACACTATAGAACTTTTAAACCATGAATTAAATAAGCAAGAGCTCAAATACCCCATTAAAAAATTAACAAGCATAGTCAGCTGAATGAAAATGAAAGCGAAACAACCCAATCACAAAGCTAATAAATAAATTAAAAGCAGGAAAGAACAGTAAAAATAGCTAGCACTTGACTTACTACTGATAACACAGAACCAAATCTGGAAGTAATCTCTTTTTATGGTCTTTGATCAGGATCTCATTGCACAGTTTAGGCTGGCCTTGAACTCACTTGATAACAGGTCCAAGCTGGCCTTGAGCTCGTGGTAGTCCTCCTGTCTCAGCCTCCTGGGTACTTGCAGTACAAGTGTGTACCACCAAACTCAGTTTGAAGTCATCTTTTTTTTTTTTTTTTTTTTTTGCCAGACCCAGAGATTGAACTCAGGCCCTTACACTTGCTAAGGAAGTGCTTATTCAACTGAGCCATCTCCCCAGCTCTGAAGTCATCTTAATAAATATAGATTTTTAAAGGGAAAACTAAGAGATTCAGGAAAGTGGGACACCATAATATGCCACCACTAAATGTAACCGCAGAACCACTTCCTCCACATATGTCATTGTGGAATAAGGATCATTTTGAACGATAATAGCAAATGCAGTAATAGGAAAAAAAAACCAGCAGGATTGGGTCCCTTTGTAAGGAAAATTTATATCTATAAAGGAAATCTCCATTTGCAAAGGAGTCCTCCTCTTTGCCCAGGAAAGGAAAAATTACTCTAAATCACCAAAGACCCATAACTAGGAAGGCACCAGCTCAAATTTACACAACAAACCTTTCCCTCACTTACCAGGCTTTTCCTGGCCATCTCCCCACAGCTGCCCTGCTCTCCACCCTTCCTTGTTTGTGTCAGTGAGTAATGGGATTTAAGCCTGAAATGAAGGCTTCCTTTTGAGATTACTCAGGTTTCCGGGTGTCTCTGGCATATACAGGAGATGTACATGATAATAAGCTTGCTTGTTTTTCTCTTGTCACTCTCTCTTCTGTTACAAGGATCTGTCCAAACTAAGAACTATGAGGGTTGGAGAAAAAATGCTTTTTCCTCCCCTACAGAAGAAAGAAAGCAGTGAGGAGAAAAGAAGGTATAATACAATACCGTGACACTGAAATAGCCCAACAAATTGGAGAGAAAAATACCACAGAAAATTTTCCTGCCAAATTTGTGCTCCAAGGATCCCAGTGTTGGAAGTTTTGTTGCCAGGGTAGCCATGTTAAGAGGTGGCACCTTGCGGGAGGTCCTGGGGGCCTTACCTTCAGGTTGTTCTCATGGGACTCATGGGCTCACCTTGGGGAGAAGGTTATGATAAAAAGGGCAAGTCTTGGGGTCAGGGATGGAGCCGCCTGCCTGTAATCCAAGCCTTCAGGAAAATTCAGGCAAGCACAAGTGCAGCTTGGGCACCTTAGTGACTCGGCTAGATTCTGTGTCAAAAAA
>PVKA01053716.1:0-11065 GCA_004027165.1 Ctenomys sociabilis | reverse complement strand
TTTTTGAGACAGGGCCTCACTGTGCAGTTCAGGCTGGCCTTAAGCTCACTTTGTTGCCTATCAGGCTGGTCTCGAACTCACAACAATCCTCCTGCCTCAGCCTCCCTAGTGCTGGGATTACAGGCATGTGCCACCATGCCTGGCAGAAGCTCTTATTCTACTGAGCCATAAATGGCTTTTATGAGATTGAGGTAGAGGACATTTATTCCAAGATTATGTAGGGTTTTTTTTATATGAATGAATGTTGGACTTTGTCAAAATAGATTTCTGCATTAATTGTGATTGTCATGTAGATTTTGGTTTTTGCTCTAATATAGCACATTACAATTATAGATTTGCATATATTGAATCATCCTTGAATTCCTCAGATGAGTCCTACCTAGTCATGATGTATAATGATATTGATAATTTGTTGCATTCTATTTCCAAGTATGTTTTTGAGGATTTTTGTATCTATGTACAAGAGGGACATTGGCCTTTTATTCCCTTTTTTGGTGGAATCTTTCTCTGCTTTTGGGATCAGCATAATACTTGACATCAAGTTTTTATATTGTATTGATTCAGTTTTAGTAATTTCTAAGAATCTAACCATTTCTTCTGTGTGTTTATGTGAGAGTAAATATATTCAAAGTAGATATGGATGATCTTTTGAATTTTCACAGGATCTGTAGTAATTTCATCCTTTTTGTTACTTATTGCTTAAATTTAAGTATCTTCTTTCTTTATTGTAATGAAGTTAGCTAGGGGTTTACCAATTTTATGCAATGTTTCAAAGAAGCCCCTGCACCCAGGCAAACTGATACAGCCAACCTGTCTGGTTGTGGTGATGCATGCCTGTAATTCATTAATTCTTTGTATATGTCTGAATTAAATTAATTTCTGCTGTAATTTTTATTGTTTCCTCCCATCTTTGGGTTTTGGGTTTGGTTTGTTCTTTTTCTAGAAGCTTGAGATGCATCATTAGGATATTTGTTGTTGTTCTATTTTTCTAATGTGTGAGTTGACTACTATCAAGTTCCCTTTGAAAATTACTTTCACTGCATTCCACAAATTCCAGTAATTTGTGAATGAATTTTCATTGTAACTATAACACACTGTTGCTGAGGAGGGGGCTATTTAATTTCCAGATGATTATAAGGTTTTTATGGTTTCTTTTGTGGTTAATTCCCAGTTTGATTTCACTATGGTAAGATAATATGCATGGGATAATTTGTTTTCTTAAATATAGTGAAATGTGCCTTATTTACTAGTATGTGTATTTTATAAAACATCTCATGTGCAGGTGAAAAGAATGTGCACTCTTGAGTTTTTTGAGAGGAAATTTATGTACATGTCCACTAAATCCATTTGTTTAAAGGACAAGTTCAGTTCTGCGACTTCTTTGCTGATTTTCTTTCTGTTTAACCTATCTTTTTGGGAGAAGGGGTGATAAATCCCTTGCGAAGTTTATGGTATTGGATATTAGATTTTTCTTGTCCTTTAAAGTTCGACTTACATAGCAGCACACTCCCGTATTTATTTGATGCACGCACATTTATGACTGTTATCTCCTCCTCCTGAGTGTTTCCTCTAACTGGTATAGAATGGCATCATTTATTTTGTTTGAGCATTCTTGGTTTGCAGTTTAGGTTGTCTTCCTACAGGATAGCTGCTCTTGCTCCCTTGAGGTCCAGGAACATGTACTATTGTTTTCTACCCTTTGACTTTCATCCTATGAGTTTATTTATGTGTTTAATGTGTTTTTTTTTTACACAAAATACTGTTGGGTTTTGTTTTTAATACACTCTGCCAATATATTTTATTTAGTTGGTAAAATGAATCCAATTGCATTGATGGCTATAATTGATATGTTTCATACTGTTAGATACCAAATTTGGTCATGTGTTTGTTTGCCCTATTTCTTGGGTTCTTTCTGTTATCTTTCTTGGAATAATTGCTATTTTGATCCCTTTCTCAAAAATCTATCAGTAGTCTGTTTAGGATTTTTTTGGTTACCATGGATTTATGTAGATTTTTATTGTTATGAAAATATTTCATTTCTCCATTAAACTGGAAAGAGAGTTTTGTAGGATTTATCATTATTGGTTGGAATTTGTTGTTTTTGTTTTATTTTGTCTCACTATGCAAAACTGCATTGTCTCACTATGCAGTTCAGGCTGGCCTTAAGCTCACTTTGTAGCTCAGGCTGGTCTCAAAGTCACAACAATCCTCCTGACTCAGCATCCTGAGTGCTGGGATTACAGGGATGTGCCACCATACCTGGCTGGAATTTGTTTTCTTTTAGGACTTGAAGTACTTCACTCCATGCTCTTCTTGATGGTTTGTGAGGAGAAATCCTTCATCATTTTGACATGTATTCTTTTAAATGTGATCTTTTTCTTTTATCTAGTGGCTTTTATTTTTTTATTTTTTTTTTTTTTTTGTCTTTTTGAGACAGGGTCTCACTATACGGTTCAGGCTGGCCTTAAGCTTACTTTGTCGCTCATGCTGGTCTCGAACTCACAACAATCCTCCTGCCTCAGCCTCCTGAGTGCTGGGATTACAGGCACACACCACCATGCCCAGCTCTAGTGGCTTTTATTCTTTTTATTTTTTATTTATTTTATTTTTTTATTTTTCACAGCTCACTTTTTATTGTCTTTTCCAGCTCTTGTCTGAGTATTTCCAAAGCGCTGCTATGACTAGCTGCAAGTGATATAGGGAAGTAAACTCCCACCCTGACCTGGATGAGTTCCTGTTCTCTAAAACTGAAAAATGAATTTTAGGAACAAACGGAGGTTGAGGATAAAACTTTATTGGATAGAAAAGCTTCTGTCGGAGAGGGACAGAAGGGGGATCTGAGTGGGTTGCCCCTCTAGTGGCTTTTAGTATTTTGTTCTTGTGCTGAGTTTCTGGGATCTTGATTCTTTATGCCTGGTTGTGGTTTTAATTGGGTTGATATTCTTTGGCTTTCTATATGCATTGGTTACCTGAATGAAAGATTGTTTCACCATATTTGGCAAGTTTTCTGCTATTGCTTCTGCCTGTAGGAAAACCCTCCTGGTCCTCTGTCCAAGAAATCTGTGTTTCTAATCCCCATAATACGTTATTGGAATCCCACCAAGTTCTTCCACTCCCAGTGCAACCTGCAGTGAGAATAAAGACACTAAAGCATAATTATAATCATGAAGACCCAACAGGTCACACTCTGGCCTGAGAGATGTCTTTGCAGAACTAAGATATCTTTCCAGATCCCAGGTACCACCAAGGGCCACACCTGGTTTTTATTTAGTTTAGAAAGAAGGATGGCTTGGGGATGAATGATTGAGAATTATGGGAAATAGGTGAATATTGTGAGTTGAAGTAGGTAGGTGCCTGCATTGACCTTTGTCATATGCAGAGACAACGATTTGCAGAAAAAATAATTTGCATTATTCTATTGAGACAGTGTCTAATGTTTTGGGGCCCCATGCTTCAGCTCTGATGTGTAATCTTTCAAGCTCCAGAAGGCATAGCCTTTATCACAAGGCTCGATCCCAGCTGTCAGCATTGGAAAATTGGCTCCTCATCCTGTCTTAATCCAGCCCCTATTAAAGAGCAGCAGGTGTGAGTTATCAGAGAAACACAAATGAAGTCTTCAATGACTACCACCAGCACCTCAGCTAGATCAGTATGCATTGCTTGAAGCCAATTGATGGGAAAAGGAAAAATCCTAGCCAACTCTGAACATATCAATATAAGGTAATAGGGTCAAGCTCAGCCAAAATGGAGATGATCTCTCTTCTTTCAAAGAGAGCTGCTCAGGTGGTCCTCTACATTGCTCATATAATTTTTATATCACCTGTAT
Source organism: Ctenomys sociabilis (assembly GCA_004027165.1). NCBI lineage: Eukaryota > Metazoa > Chordata > Mammalia > Rodentia > Ctenomyidae > Ctenomys > Ctenomys sociabilis. The sequence goes on along the minus strand of PVKA01053716.1, from coordinate 7,239 downwards.
TGACCTCTTTCTCATTGATAGCTACTAATCTCATGTTGTTCACTATTGCATCATTTTGCAGCTGTTGAGTTATTTCCCAGATATTAGTTGTTTCTAGAAGAAATTTCCTAACCTTTTCACTAGTTGCAATGATGTCTTCAAGGACTAAAAGTCTATCTTTACTGTCATTCAGAAGGATTTGCCAACTTTTGAGTACTTAATTTCCTGAATATTGCTTTGAATCTCTTCATGTAATTTCTTTTGTATGTTTCTCATTGAAAGTTTCCACCATTTATTTTCCTTTTTTTTTTCAGTATCTTCTTTAGAAATGCTTAATCTTTCATTATAGTTATCACTTCTTGTTTTACTTGGGAGATTATTTCTGATTGGATTTCCTCTGAACCCTTCTACAGTTTCTTTACTTCAGATACTACTATTTCAGAGATTTCAGGTGTGTGACTTTCAATTTCTTCTATGCTAGTGTCTCCTGCATTTGTCCCGGGAGGGCTTGGGCCTGAGATTCTATTTTACTCTTTTTCTTTGTCATTCTTGGTTTTAGAGAGAAATCTTTATTTTGATATCTGTGATATCTTTTGTGAAAGTTTGATAGTAAGTAGCTGTATCACTGACATCAGAACTTCTCTGTAAAGAGTCTGTTCTTTAAGTGTCTCTCCTATGTCAGAGAGTCTTACTTTGTGTGTATCCCAAGGTTTTGACCTCTCTCTTGATTGACAATGACATATTGGTATATGTTTGGCACTGTCTGGCATCTGCAGTATAGGGATTTGGTGAGGTTATTACCCAAGCACCTCCTGGTATACCCAAGGGACAATATGTGGTTAAGGCATTTATGATTTCCTATTTATATTAATAAATTTAGCAATACTAGTAATGAGCAGTGATATTTAACAGTTGACAAACTTTTGCAACTGAGTTTGTATTTTATTTTATTTATTTATTTATTTATTTGTCTTTTTTTGAGACAGGGTCTCACTATGCAATTCAGGCTGGCCTTAAGCTCACTTTGTAGCTCAGGCTGGTCTTGAACTCACAACAATCCTCCTGCCTCAGCCTCCCAAGTGCTGGGATTACAGGCATACGACACCACGCCCGGCTTGAGTTTGTATTTTAGACCATAAGAACAAATATATCTATATAGCTAAATAGATATTAAATTGGGAATATATATTTATTTACTTTTTTAATTTAATTTAATTTTATTATATTGAAGAAAAAATAGCAATGAGACAGTTTAAACAAATGAGTAGGATACATTCAATAATTAATACATTATATATTATTTTCGTAGTTGTTTTTTGTTGTATAAGTTTCATGCATAATATTGTATTTACGAACACTATTAGACAGATGCCTCTAATCAATGAATTAAGAGAATACAGCTGTATATTTTTCTTTTTTTTAAAGCTGAATTAGGGCTGGCAAGATAGCTCAGCGGTCTAGAGCGCCTCTCAGGGACCGCGGTTCGAGCCCCAGCACCACATGCCATGCCAGCCCCTCCCCGCAGGGTCGGCTGAGCTCATCCCCCACCCCCGCAAACAAAGAATCCGTGATGTGTAGCGAGACACTATAATACATAAAGGAATTAAAAAAAAAAAAGCTGAATTATAGTACAGTTTCAATAATTAACACTTTTTACATTGTCATCTTCCTAGTGGTTATCCATAGTACAAGAAGCTTACGGATATCCTGTCTAAACACTATTAGTCAAAATCTTTCTCCTCATAGAATTACACAAAAGTACTGCATACTTATGCTAACTGTACTGTTTATACAAACACAGAAGGGTTCTTCCTTTGTATCCCCCTTTTTTTTGGTTTAGTCCTGTCAAGGATGGGTATTCTATTGTCATTCAATTATTATAGGTGCTTAAATTCAGCAAAACAATCCAACACAGTCCAGTAGTTCACAGTATTAGTGGGTTATCTGAAGAAGTTGTTGACTAGAGCCATTTGCAGCTCAGGTTATTATTATGGCCTTGGTTTTTATATGTCATTTTTATACTTTTCTGCTGGATGGTTAAGACTGAGATAAAGAAAGTCATATAAAACAAAAAATGTAACTTTTGTATCTGATGACATCAGTCAGTCCCCTCAGTGTCAGCCATGTGGATGTGTCACGACCATTGCTTGACCAGTTTGCTCTCTGTGAAAGCCTGAGAGAATGTTTTCTCTCCATGTGACTCTCCTTAGGCACACTATAGATCATCGATCCATAATCTCCTTGATCAGAAATTTTGGGGCACAACTGCGTTCCACGATGTTACAGTACAGGTTCTCCTATGTCCTGAGTCTTCACTGAACTTGAAAGGCTAGGGCTAAAATGTTGGCTTACCTTGTAGCCCTTCCATTTCTCCAATTTTTGATCTGCAAACTTAGGTTGTTAACCATCCAGAAGAGAAGCTGATTATTACCCTGCATGCTATGCAGTTCAGTTTACCCTAAGTATCTAAGTCCTTTGTAGTTGTTGTTATACCTTTCTTTTTGTATTTCTTCTTTTGATTTCTTATACTAGGAAGACTATATGATATTTGCCTATGTGTGTCTGGTTTATTTCACTTATGAGTACATATTCAAGTGGCATCCACTTAAATATAAGTGTTTCAAGTTTATCGTTCTTTATAGCTGAGTAATACTCCATTGTACAAAAATACATCTTTTCAACCATTCCTCCTGTGACAGGTATCTTGGTTGTTTCCAAGATTTTGCCATCAGAAATTGTGCTGCTATAAACATAGGTACACATGTATCACTATGGTATGATGTTTTCAGTTCCTCTGGGAATATTCCCAGTATTGGGATAGCTGGCTTGAATGGGATTTCCAGTCCTAGTTTTGTGAGGAGTCTCCACACTGATCTCCACAATGGTTGTACCAGACTGCTCTGTATTTAAATTAGTTCCCCTAAGTTCTTTTTGGCCACCTCCCCTTGATAAACGTTGGGTCCTCTAGGCAATGGAATTCACCGCAATTACCCATTTCCACCTCTGATTCTAGTGTAGGCTCCTGGAGGTCTGGGTCTACATGGGAGCACCACGGGGAATAGCATTATGCCTCTGCTCACTGTATCGGGTCTGCCAAAGTGAAAGTTGGCCAGATGGGCCCTGTGTGGGTCTGGCTGCTGTGCATGGTTCCTTCCAGTTGTGTCATGTGGAAGGGAACCTGCTGTGCCTTCTGCTTAGAAGTTCTACTCCCAGTTTAGCCTGCTGGGTCTCTCACTCAGCTGCTCAGTGAGCTTCCCTGGGTGAGTTCTGCCACCTGATCCCAGACCTCGCCTGTCTGCGGGAATTCCACTTCCTGGTCCTGAGAAACCAAGACTTTCTGCTGAGTTCTGCCCTCCAGGTACACATTATCTTTGTGTGTGTGTGTGTGTCTGTGTGTAATTGATACAGGGTCTCACTATGCAACTTGGACGTGATTCTCCTGTTTTCACCCCTTCAGCGTTGGGATTATAGGTTTGTATTGCCATGCCCAGACCCAGTTAATGTGTCTGTGCACCCTGAGGGTGAGCCCAGGGCAGGATGTGGGACTGGGGATGGAACTCTGGTCCCTGCACTTGCCAAAGCAGGTGCTTAGTTCATTGAGCAATCTCACCAACCCTCAGTCACACATTTGTAACATAAAATTTAAAAAAGTTCAATGGAGCTAGGTGTGATGACACATGCTTGTAATCCCAGGCTCTGGAATGCTGAAGCAGAAGGATCACAATCTTAAGCCTAGCCTAAACACTTAGTAGCTTAGGAAAACTTTGTCTCACAGAAAAATCAGTCTGAACATGCAGTCTAATGGTGGAAAACATGCCTAACACAAGGACTTGGCTTTAAGCTCTGGGAACATGCAAGCTCGCACGTACACAAGCCACCACATCAGATGTAAACGTACTTGTACCTCATTCTGACCACTGCTTTCCTGCCTCTTACTGAACTCACTTCCCTGAAACTTTGCTCTTGTTTTTTGGTACAAAGAAAAGGAGAATTTAGCATGTAGGTGGAATCTTGTCCATAGACAGCAAAAGGTCAACTAGCAGGACACAGTGGTCCCTGCTAGTAATCCCAGCACTCAGAGTAAGAGATGGCAGCATTCTAAGTGCAAGCTTGGCTTGACCAACTTAGCGACTTAACAAATGTTAATTTATATATTATATATAATTTATAAATATATATAAAATACTATTATATATATTTAAAATGGAGAGTTGAGGATACAGCTCTGTGTAAAGTTCTTAGGTTCAATCTTTAGAACTAAAAACATAAAAACTCTGTTTCCTCTAAATAACATGTACTACTTATTCATATTACTGGACTATTTGAGAGTTCTGGAACTGCAAAACCTGCTATTGACTATTTTAATCTTCAATTTAAAATGTCATTTGAAGTGTCTCTAGTTATTAGTTGTTAACCTTCTTCAATAGATCTTGCCAATTCCCTAATAGAACATTTTTGGAATTTAGTTGAATTTGTAAATTTGATGATCATTCAATTTTCTTTTGTAGAGTAAAATCAGAAGCAAAATAAATTGAAAAATATAACCACAAACAGGGTAGCATCCAATAATATATATGTTACAGATATTCCAAACAGGAATGGTTCATTAACAGTGATTATTATATTATGTATTTTTTCTTTTTTTGATTTAATTTATTCCATTTTACATTGTTATAGCCATTCTTTTTAGCATGAGATGATATCACAATGCTGTTTTAATTTGAATTTCTTGAATGACAAGTGCTGTGGAACATTTTTACTCATGTAATTATTTTCCATTCATATTTTTTTCTCTCAGACATGTGTATTCATCAAAGATGCCTATTTATTGATTCAGTCTTTAAATTTTGGGGTTTGACCCTGAGGAGATTTCACTGACTTCCTCAGAAACAAAAGCTACATTTTTTGGTATATAGGTCTTCATCTATCTCGGTCTTAACCATCCAGCAGAAAAATATAAAAATGAGGTACATAACATAGGGACATAATAAGCTGAGCTGTAAAGGGCTATAGTCAACAACTTCTTCAGATAACTCATTGTTATTGTGGAATGCTGGACTGTGTTGGATTGTGTCGCCGAGTTCAGGCACCTAAATTGGTTTAATGACAATGGAGTGCTCATCTATGATAGGTCTAGACAAAAAAAAAAAAAAAAGGCGGTGGTTTACAAGGAAGAATCATGATGTGTGTGCATAAAAAGTACAGTTAGGATAAATATGCCATTCTTCTGCATAATTCTATGAGAAGCAAGATTTGCACTAATAGTGGTTGGACAAGATATTATGTTGGCTTCTAGTAGTATGGACAAACACTAGGGAGATAAGAAGGTAGAAAGTATTAATTATTGAATCTGTGATATTATTCAGGTATAAAAAATATAAGTATATAGCTACATTCTCTTCATTCACTGATTAGAGACATCTGCTATAATAATGTCTGTAAGTATAATATCATGTATGTACCTTGTAGGACACCAAAACATTACGAAAACATTTTGCAGTGTCTTAATTTATCGAATCTGTGTTAATTTGTCTTGAAACTGTCTCATTGCTATTTGTTCTTCAATAAAAAAATAATATAAATAAATAAATAAATAAATTTTGGAATTTGATTATTTCTTAGTTCTTTATATAGTTTAGATAGAATTTGTTTGTTTTTCATATCTTTTTTTTGTCATAACCTGGGTTGGAACTCAGACCCTTGAGCTTGCCAGGAAATCGCTTGTTCTACTGAGCCACCTCCCCAGTCCTGTTTGAATAATTGTTGGCTACAATTTTTTTCAGCATTTGTGGGTTGCCTTTTCACTCTGTTGGTGATTTCTTTTAATGTGAAGAAACTTTTGAATCCATTGAGATCTCAGGTGTTGATTCATTGGAGTATTTCCAATGCAGTTGGATTTTTTTATGAACTGTCATCCTACTCCTATCTCTTGCAGATTTCTACCTGCTTTCTAATCCAGGAGATTAATATTTCTGTTGCAATGTTTACATATTCAATCCATTTTGACATTAGTTTAGTTATGGTAATAGACCCAGGTTTAGTTTTAGATTTTGGCATGTTGAGAGCCAGTTTTTGCAGCATCATTTGTTAAAGAGATTTATTTCCAGTTAACACGTTTGGCCACTTTTCCAAGCTAAGTGTGTTTGTTGATGTATTACCATCTTCTAATCTGTTCCATTGATACTCAGGTCTGTTTGTTGTTGTTGAACAGTACAATACTGATTTTATGACCGTACCTTTGCAGTATAAATTCAAGTCAGAAATTTTAATTCCTCCTGCCTTGCCTTTGTTACCCAACCTTGCCTTTGCTATTTTAGCTCTTTTCAGGTTCTACATACATTTTTTTTTTTTTTTTTTTTTTTTTTGTCTTTTTAAGACAGGGTCTCAGTACGCAGTTCAGGCTGGCCTTAAACTCACTTTGTAGCTCAGGCTGGTCTGGAACTCACAACAATCCTCCTGCCTCAGCCTCCCTGGTGCTGGGATTACAGGCATGCGCAACCACGCCCCGCTTCTACATACATTTTAAGAATGTTTTCTCTAGGTCTGTGAGGCACATTAATGGTGTTCTCACAGGGATTGCATTAAACTGTGTAACAATTTTGAGAATATGATAATTTTCATAATGGAAATTCCTTTCTAGGATCAAGGAATATCTTTCCATTTCCTGAAATCTTCAACCTCTTTTCAAAATTTTTAATTGTTTTTAATTTTTAAAATGTTAAAAATGTTATCTCTTTTCTTTTTTTAAATTGGGGAAAGATTTTTTTTTTTCTAGCCAGTTCAGCCTGAGTTGAGGGTTCATCTACTGTGGTTTGTGGAGGTGAGCATTGAACCCAAGCCCCCTGTGCCTGATTGAGGTTGCCAAATGAAGTGCTTTAAACTGAGCAAACCTTCAAGTCCCCTCTGATTTTCTTAGTGTTTTGTCATATTTTTTAAATGTGAAAGCTAACTTTTAATTTGAAGGGTTTCCTTTCTTTAACTGAATATTATCAGCAATGCTATCAAATTAATTTCACAATCAAATACCATCTAGTAAGTATATGGTGACTGTGTATATATGTATATATACATATATTATTCAATGACTATTCATATTTAATGAATAAAGTATATACCAGCACACTAAACTTCATTTGGTTTATTTTAAATGATTGCTGCTTCCAGATCATTAAAAACCACAAACTGTATGGCAGCAACAATAGTACATATTTAGTTCTTTAAATGATAGTTATCACGGAACATTGGAATTTTTTTTTTTTT
>PVKA01053715.1:0-11104 GCA_004027165.1 Ctenomys sociabilis | reverse complement strand
TGGCTCCATAATCTCCTTGTTCAGAAAATTTGGAGCTCAACTGAGTTTCATGATGTTGCAGCACAGGTTCTCCTATGTCCTGAGGCTTCGTTGACCTTGAAAGGCTAGAGCCAAAATGTTGACTGGCCTTGTGGCTCTTCTATTTCTCCAACTCTGATTTGTGAACTTAGGTTGTTAACCATCAAGTGGCATCCACTTCAGTATAAATGCTTCAAACTTATCATTCTTAATAGCTGAGTAATACTCCATTATATAGAAATACCACATCTTTTTCAACCATTCCTCATGTGATGGACATCTTGGTTGTTTCCAAGATTTTGCTATGACACATTGCGCTGCTATAAACATAGGTACACATATATCACTATGATACAATGCTTTCAGATCCTTTAGGAAAATTCCCAGTAGGGGGATAGCCGGCTTGAATGGGATTTCTACTCCTACTCTTTTGAGGAGTCTCCACAATGACCTCCACAATGGTTGTACCAGTCTACACTCCCACCAGCAGTGGAGAAGTGTTCCCTTTTCCCCACAACCTCTCCAACATTTGTTGTTGTTTGATTTCCTTACGATAGCCATTCTTTCTGGAGTGAGATAGTATCTCAGTGTTGTTTTTATTTGCATTTCATGGATGACTAGGGATGTGGAGCATTTTTTCATATATTTATTTGCTTCTTTAATTTCATCTTCTGAGAAGTGTGTATTCATCTCAGATGCCCATTTATGAATGGGTCTTTAAATTTGAGGGCACTGTTATATCTTCGTTCTTTATTTACAGGTGTGGTTTTGCCCCTACTTTATTTCCTAACTTTTCTACTTTCTCTCATTTTGATGCTAACCCCTAAGTTCTATTTCTTCCCATTTAACTGTGCCTGTTATAGCTTTTAGTTTTTATTTCTTCTTTTAAGTTCTTAAACTAGGGAGGCAATGGATATTTACACATGTGGGTCTGGTTTATTTCACTTTTGAATATAGACTCAAGTTGTGTCCACATATCTATGAAGGCGTCGAGTTTGTTATTACTTATAGCTGATTAATACTCCCCTGTATAAAATATCACATCTTTTACATCCATTCCTCACGTAACGGGCATTTTGATTATTTCCAAGATTTGGCTATCACAAATTGTGCTGCTCTAAACATGGTAGCACATATATCATTATGATATGATGTTTTCAGTTCTTTTGGGAAAATACACAGAAGGGGTATAGCTGGATTGAATAGGATTTCCAGACCTGGTTTTCCTTTTCGGAGTCTCCATAATGGTTGCACTAGTCTGCATTCCCAATGGCAGTACAGAAGTTTTTCCCCAGCAGCCTCTCCAACATTTGTTGTTGGTTGATTTTATGATAGCCATTATATCTGGGGTGAGATGGTACCTCAATATTTTAATTTGCATTTCTTGAATGGTCACTGATGTGGAACATTTTTTCATTTATTTATTTGCCTCATATATCTTCCTCTGAGAAGCGTGTATTCATCTCAGATGCCCATTTTTGAATTGGGTATTTAAATGTTGGGGCCCTAGTGTTTTTTGCTTCTTTATAAATTCTACAGAGAAAACCTTTATCAGAGTGTTTATTAGTTAAGATATTTTGCAAATTTGTGGGTTGTCTGTTCACTTTGTTGGTATTTTCATTGCAGAAACTTCTCAATAAAGGAGGTTCCAGTTGTTAATTCTTTCAAGAATTACCTGTACAGTTTGATTTTTGTTCATGAATACTTTGCCTACCCCTATGTCTTCAAGAGTTCCTCTCCTATATCTCTAAGGAGATTTAATGTTTCTGTTTTAATTTTTAGAACTTTAAACTATTTTGACTTAAGATTAGTGCATGGTGATAGACCTGGATCTAATTTTAGTTCTCAGCATTTAGAGATCCAGTTTTTCCAGCAGCATTTGCTAAAGAGCCTATCTTCCTTCCATGAACATATTTGGCTCCTTTGTCAAAGATAAAAATGCCAAGAGTGTTTGTAATTGTATCTGTATCATCTAGTCAATTCCATTAATCCTCAGGTCTATCTTTTTTTTTTTTCTAATACCATGCTTTTTTTTTTTATCACAGCAACTTTGAAGTATACTTTCAAGTCAGGGATTGCAATGTCACCTGTCTTGCCTTTGTGGTCCAGGAATGGCTTTGCTATTCTAGATCTGTTTTGGTACCAAATAAATTTTTGGAATGATTTCTCCAGATCTATAAGGTCTCTATTTTGATAAGGATTGCATTAAATCTGTATAACACTTTTGAGTGTATGGCCATTTTCAAAATGTTTGTTCTTTGTGTGTAGGAGAAAGGAATGCCTTCCCATTTTTGGAAATCCTCTTCAGTCTCTTTCAGAGTACTATAATTTTCCTGGAACAGATCTTTTATTTCTTTAGTTACATTGATTCCTAAGTATTTCCATTTTTGTGGTGTTATAGTAATGGGTAATATTTCTCTAGTTACTCTCTCAGTGTGTTTGCAATATGTGTAGAAGAATGCTATTGACTTTTGTGTATTGACTCTGTAACCTGCTGTGCTGAATTCTATCATTAACTCTAGGTACTTCTTGGTGGAGTTTTCTAGGTATTGAAAGTAGAACTCCATATAATCTACAAATAATGATAGTTTAACTTCTTGTTTATCTATGCTTATTCCCTTTTATTTCTCTCTCTTGTCTAATGGCCCTAGCTAATAATTTCAGAACTGTATTGAAGTTGTGGAAGACAATGGAGTGCCCATCTCTGACAGGTGTAGACAAAGGAAGGGGTATAGAAAGAAAGAATCATGATGTGTGTGTATGGACAGTACAGTTGGGATAGATAACGATGTGCTTCTACTTAATCCTATGAGAGGCAAGATTTGCACTAATGGTGGTTGGACAAGATATTATGTCAGTTTCTAGTACTATGGACAACCACTAGGAAAATAACAAGGTAGAAAGAATTAATTATTGAATCTTTGATGTAATTCAGGTATAAAAATTAAGATACACAAACAGCTACACTCTCTTTCTTTACTGATAGGAGATATATGCTATAATAATGTTTGTAAGTATAATATCATGTATGCACCTTCTATGATACTAAAACATTATGAAAACAGTTTGCAATGTATGAATTTATCAAATCCATCTTGTCAAAGTATCTTAAAACTGTCTCATTGATATTTGTACTTCAATAAAATAAAAATTAAAAAAAGTAATTATACGGTCATCCACTAGGAAAATAATTATTGAATTTTTGATATAATTCAGGTATAAAAAATAAGATAAGTAAGCAGCTACACTCTTAATTCACTGATAAGAGATATCTGCTAAAATAATATCTGTAAATATAATATCATGTATGCATCTTGTACAATACCAAAAAGTTATGAAAACAGTTTGCAATGTATTAATTTATCGAATCTGTATTGTTAAGGTGTCTTAAAACTGTCTGATTGATATTTGTAGTTCAATAAAATAAAAAAATAAAGTAAAATGAAATAAAAATAAAATAAAAAAGTAATTATAATGATATAGATATAAATAAAAAATAAAGAAATATAGCTTTATCAAAATAAAAGAAGTTGTGGAAGAGGACATCCTTATATTTTTCCTGATCTGAGAGCAAATGATTTCATTTTTCATCATGTAAAATAATGTTAGCAATTGGGTTGTCATAGATAATTTTATCAGACTGAGGTAGAAACTATCTATTCCACTGATCACGAATGACTATTATACTTTGTGAAAAGGCTTTTCTGTGTCAATTGAGATGATCATGCAGTTTTGGATTGGATTATATGGATATACCGTATTACATATATAGATTTCAATATGTTGAGCCATCTTTGCATCCCTAGGATTAATCCTTCCTGGTCTTGGTGTATAATCTTCTTGATAATTTGTTGTATTCTATTTGCTAGGATATTTTTGAGGATTTTGCATCTATGTTCATGAGGGAGATTAGTCTGTAGTTCTCCTTTTTAGGTGTATCTTTCTCTGGTGTTGATATCAGTATAATATTTCCCTCCAGGAAATATTTTAGGAGTATTTCTTCCTTTTCAATTTAATTGAAGAGCTTGAGGAGTATTGGGATTATATGTTCTGTAAATTTCTTGAAGAATTCAGCTGTGAATCCATCAGGATCTGGGGTTTTCTTTGTCGGTAATTTTTTTTTATTACATTTTGAATTTCATTAGTTGTTATAGTGTTAATGAGAGCCCCTATATCATCCTGATTCAGTTTTAGTTATTTGTACCCTTCTAAGAATCTTTCCATTTCTTCTGTGTTACAAATTCTGTTTGAGTAAAGATTTCCAAAATAGCTACTATGACCTGAATTTCCACTGTGGTAATTTCACCCTTTTCATTCCTTATTCCTTGAATTTGAGTTTCTTTCCTCTTTTTGATAAGGTTATCTAAGGGCTTATCGATTTTATTTAACCTTTCTAAGAACAACCTTCTTGATTTGTTATTTCACTGTATTATTTTCTTATTCTTAATTGCATTAATTTCTGCTCTAATTTTTATAATTTCCTCTCGCCTTTGGGTTTTGTGCTTGGTTTGTTCCTCATTTTTTAGATGCTTAAAGCACAGCATGAGGGTATTTATTTGTTTCCGTTCTGTTTTCCTAATGTATGAGTTCACAGTTGTAAATTTTCCTCTAAGAACTAGAGATTGAACTCAGGCCCTTGTGCTTGCCAGGGAAGTGCTTATTCCACTGAGCCATCACCCTGGCTCCCCAAAAAAGATGACTTCTGATTTTGCTTTAGAATGGTTACCTTAGAATAATTTGAGTGGAACATAGTGAGTTTCACTCTGCAATAGCTTTCGATTTCTCATAGGCTTTATATGTAATAAGTTCCCAGGCATGAAAGAAGACAATATTCCAGATAATAGCCATTGCCAAGACTCATTTCTAGAGCATGTTAGTGGTGATTTATGCCCCTGAAGTAGCACTTTCACATCCGGGATCAAGTTCTGTGTGTTCATTGCTTGTCAGAAATGAACAGTTCATTCTGTAAGAATTTTGAAATTTTTATTGGTAAATGGATGCAACTAGAGATAATACTCTTAATTGAAATAAATCAGACCCGCATGTGAAAAAAGTATTATCTCATTAGTGTGAAAACCTGAAAGAGAAAATAAAACCTGAAGGCTACAGTAGGTACTCAGTAAGGGAAATGAACCTATTCAAAAGGAAGGAATTACTGAATTAAGGGGAAAGACAAGAGACAGAGAGTGGGGGAAGATATATTTATGTATGTAAGAAAGATGGTATGAAAAAATGTACTGTAGATATGTACTGATCTAATGCTTAATCTTTTCTCTCCTTTTTTCAATTGCTTGCTCTTTTTCTTTTCTCATTTTCTTATATATATCTATCATGTTTTTCTTTCTTATTCCAATTTTGCATGTGTATATGTTGTAATATGAACAACTAGTTGGAAGAGAACACTGCATTACAACAAATACCAGAAAAGTCACATTGTTTTGTTAAGTGAAATTGTGTATCACTTGTAACGTTTATGTTCTAAAACTATTTTGTATTCTCTTTAAAAATTAAAAGTAAAAACTCAAAAATAAACAAAAAAAATTTTTTTTTCTTCTAAAATCTTAAATGTGCACTAATGGTATATTGGAATGAACATTGTCATTGGAAAGAGACAAACAAAAGAAATCACATACATTATCTCTTCTTTTGCATCTTCATTCTTCTGATGTGGTCTTTGACAATATTTTGTGTATCTCATTAGCACTAAGACATTCTTTGTATATTGTCACTTATTTAACAGACACAAGATAATATGGACTTTTAACAATTTTAAAATTATCCAGTATTTTAAACATTATATATTATATCTTCTGACAAAATTGAACTATCATGCCTTATACACTGAAATAAAAGATAGACAATAGGAAAAGGAGATTAGAAAAAAGAAAGAAAAAAAGAATGAAAAATGATTTCTCTTCCTTTTTATTTTTTTTCTGATTTTTGATAATTTTTACATTTTCATAATTTTACTGAGAAAGAAGTAACAAGGAGATAGTTTCAAAACAGGTTAATTGTAGAGTGACAAAATTAACACATTCCATATTGCTATCTTGTAGGTGTCATTAGTACAAGATGCAAAGATTATAGCTTGTCTAAATACTGTTAGTTAAAAACCTTCTTTTCATTGAACTAAGAGAAAGTACTTGTATATTTATACTATTTTGTGTATACTGATATATTTTTCCACTACAAATGGTCCATTTTTATCACCTTTTTTGTTTAGTTTTATCAGAGATATGTATTCAATTGCCATTCATGTATTGTAGGTGCATGAATTCAACAAAGTAATCCAATATACTCCAATAATCTATTATAGTAGTGAGTCATCCCCAAGACAGGCAGTGTCAGAAGTTGTTCACTGAGCCTTTTACAGCTTTTACATTTATAGATTTCCATATATTGAATGATCCTTGCATCCCTTGGATGAGTCCTACCTGGTCATGGTGTACAATCTTGATGATTTCCTGTATTCTACTTACTAGGATTTTACAGAGGATTTCGCGTCTATGTTCATGAGGGAGATTGGCCTGTAGTTTTCTTATTCAATTGTGTCTTTCCCTGGTTTCAGTATTAGTATAATACTTGACTCCAGGAATGATACTGGAAGGATAGCTTCCTTTTCCATTTCATTGAAGAGTTTGACAAGTATCAAACTTGAATCTTCAGTAAATTTCTTATAGAATTCAGCTGTGTATCTATCAAGACATGGACTTTTTATTGTCGATAGTTCACTATGCTTTGCATTTCATTGGTTATTATTGGGAGTTGTTCTATCTTCTTGATTCAGTTTTGGTATTTTTTACCTTTCTAGGAATCTGTCCATTTCTTTTGTGGATTCTATTCTGTGAGAGTAAAGATTCTCACAGGCTGGGTCTGGAGGAGTTCAAGGGGCACAGAGGAGCATGGAAACTCTCCCACAGACTTGCTGGGCCTGGGCTTGAGCTCTCTCTTCCCTTTCTTATGTAGCTTCTTAGGAATAGCACTGAAGCCAAAGCCCTGGTCCCACATACATTTAAATCTCCATTTTGGCACATCTGAAATATAAAGGGGAAAAATGGAATAAAATAAAGTAAAAAATAAATAATAAAAAGAAACATTCACTAATGTATCCCACAACTTCTAGACATCCAATTCCATAGAGTTGACTCATACTAGAGCACATAACTGAGAAACCATGGAGGCGCAATGGAAAAGTTTGGGTTGATTATGAAAATTAAAAAAATGAAATAGAGGAATTTACAAATAGGGTGACATCTCTAAAATTCGTCGTAAAAAACAAATTCAAAGAACAAACTCTTTTGGAAGTAAAGAAGGGAAGATTAATGCTAATCAAGTTACTATGGATAGTTCAAGTATTAAACACTAATTGTCAAATGGAATAATTTATATTTACCTTAAATAACACAAATAATTTTAAAGAATTTAATATTTTTCTCTAAAAACATATAAAGAGTTATTGAATGAGAACTATTTACTATTACATTACATATCCTCCATTTACCAAAGTGGTCCAGTGAAGCAATTTTTCACACCTTTATCCTTTTTATAAGGAAGTCCTTGTTCTTGAGCTTGAGGTTTTTTGAGCACAGCAGTGTCACATAAGTTGTTCTACTATACCTATAATGTTCCTTTTCCAATTCTGTCAAAAGTTGTAACTAGATCCTACCTTGAAATCTAATTTCTTTTTCTTTCTTTCTTTCTTTTCTTTCTTTCTTTCTTTCTTTCTTTCTTTCTTTCTTTCTTTCTTTCTTTCTTTCTTTCTTTCTTCTTTCCCTTTTTGTAGTTTAGGGGAGGGTCTCACTACTAAATCAGACTCATAGTGATTCTCCTGTTTACAGCATCCCAATTGTTGGGATTATGGACGTACACCACAATACCCAGTCCAAAACCTATTTTCTTTAAAAAGTCTTTCTTCTAGATTGTCTCTGCCTATGTCTCTGGCTGCCTTTGATCATTCACAAATGATTCCACAACACTCCTGCTCTTTGTAGAGCTCTAAAATTGTAATGAAATATATTTAATTCATTACCTGTTTATTATCTTTTGCTGCTCTTTGTAAAGCTTACTTAGTAGTGACCTTGTCTGTTCTATATTGTCTCTACTTTGCTTTGTCCTTGTGTATAAGAAAAGAACTTCAAGACACACATGCAAGTGATAAGTTGCTTGGCTATAACTTAGAAGTCTGATTTTTACAGATGGCAAAGACAGTAAACTTTTAATGAAAAGTAATATTCAACTCCAATGTGATTCTGTTAAACTACTGACCTTTTCCAACAAATATTTTGGCCATGAGGAAATTATATATACAGCAATAGTGTTTTGAAGTAAATTTAATTTTAGAGTAGTATTTTTCAAGGTTAAAAGGGCTAGAAAAATGATTGCATACAAAATTGAGAAGAATATTCTGTGTCAGATGGTAATATAGTTTAACTATCAATTGAGAGAAATAGCTGGTAGAAATTTAAATTTTAAAACCAACAACTAAACATATATGAGAAGAGATTGCTCTGCCAGTGGAAAAAGTGAAGTTTATTTTAACTATTTAGTTATCATTTAGCTTTTAATGGTTTTAATTTACAGAGATAATTAGCATTTTATAGATGTGAAATGCAAATAAAATAGCCTACATGGTTTATTGCAATTTTTAATTTTATTGCTTAATCATGATCTCTTATTGAAATTCCACAGAACAACACTCTATTGTAAAAATGGTATCTTTTGAGACACTATGAAATATTTTATGTGCTATATAAATTGTTACATAAAATTGATATATAAATAATATTCTATTGTCTGAAAGTCCATTATTTGACATAATTTGCATCAATGTGATATATATATATATTCTTCGTCTTAGATGGGGAAGCTAGAAAAAGTAAAGTAATTAAAGATGAAGAATATAAAGAATTATTTTTCACCATTGACATGTCTTTTCTTGTTAATGAATAGTATTTTTAAAGAATATAAATGAGATAATAAAACCAATATATGAGAAGTAATTAAAACCAACCTAATTTCCTAAATCTACCACTCTAGATGTCTAGATGCTATCATGTCTGCTTACATGCATAGATAAATGGACAGTTCTACTGTGCATTTCTGATGGTCTATGGAAAGAGGCAGTTAGTACTTAAGTTTTTTTCTCTTCTTTTTTCAATTTCTTATACATTTTCTTCTCTTAATTTCTTATGCATTTCTTTCTTTTTCAAATTTTAAATGATATATAGGATAATATGAATAACTGCTTGGAAGACAACACTATGTATTACAACAAATACGGTGGAATCCATATTACTTTGTTAAGTCAAATTCTGTGTATCTTGTAATTTTTTTGTTCTAATTTTAATTTGTACTGTCTTTAAATAAAACTTATGCCCCAAATACTAGAGATTTAACCCCAGGCTTTGCTCATGGTAGGCAGGACCTTTACCACTGAGCTACATCCTTAGCATTTTAAAAAGTTATTTTGACCAAGCTGCCCTCAAATTATCCATTCTTTACCTCATCCTCCAGATCACTTAGGATTACAGGCATGCATACATGCCCAGTTTAAAGAGCTTAATATTCATTGGGTTTGATTAGCACAAATCTCTGACCAGAACTAAAGACAAGAGCTTGTGTACTATTGTGCTTTTAGTTGCTGTTGTCCTGAGAGGTAGGGTTCGTGGAAAATGAGATCAAGACAGAGTGAAGGGCTGTCGAGGAGGAGTAATAGATCTGGACACAAGCACATGTGGATGCTTAATCTCCTGGCATTCAGTGGCCCCCATCAGTGATTGTTCTTGACAGTCCATTTTTAGGAAGGCAAGGTGATGAATTGACTCTTAACCAGTTCTTCTTGAAGGACTGTGTGATGTAGTATTCATTTAACCAGATACAATAGTTGGGCATTCTGAGAACTCCTAGATGATCCTTCAACTTGTCATTCCTTGGTGGAAAGTGTAGCTTTTGGGAGGGAGGTTATTAGGAGGCAAATCTGTTGAGTCATGGTTGTGTGTAACTGAGAGTGAGCACAGCAGTGCGTGGGTTTGCATAATGCCCAACACAAGCCCAGAGCTCTCTGAAGCATCAGGTCTTACCTAGCTTTCCATTTCCCTCCCTCACTCCAGGGGCAAGAACAGCTGTAATGAATGTACTCATTTGGAAAAAGTCCTGAGTGCAATACACATGGTACTATAGTACTGGTATTGTATACTGGATCTTTTGATTTGTTCTTCATACTTATATTCTACTTTGCCTCTTAAGAGTAATTAAACCCACTATTTAATATTATAAAACCTATGTTACATCTTTTATTGTTTATTTCACATAGTAAACATACAGGAAACCTTTAGAGTTTTCTTTTGTTTCCCAGCTTCTTTCTGAGGATTAATTTCAGTCTCATGGTGAGATTTTGAATAGATTCTTCACTTGCCCACCTCTGAAGTTTCTGCTCTAGGTCCTGTTTTCTCATCGTGTATCACCATGTGTCGTCATATCTATTTGTATGGAAAATATAATACTTCCTAGATTTTGTAGTATGTTTGTTTTAAAAGAAAAAACTTAAAGTAGAGAACAGTTAATAATAATTTTTCTCTCTTTTTTTGCTTTTAAGTCAAGGTCTTGGTACATAATTCAGGTTGGCCTTGTGGCAATCCTCCTGCCTCAGTATCCCACCTACTGGGATTTCAGGCAAGCACCATCATGCTCAGCAAGAAATCTTTTTAAAAGTTTCTTTTGACCTCTTTTATGATCTACAAACTATCATCTTTTAATCTAGATTTATGTGTCGCGCGCATCCTCGCCAGCAAGGAAGACGCGACCACTGGTTGTCTCTGCAATGCTTTATTCTTCCATGGATTGAGTAGTTCTTCTTTTCCTTCTCCTCCTGCTCCTCCACTCCTCTGCCCCTCCGTGTCTCCGTGCCTCCTCTGCTCCCACTCCTGACCCGGGCAAGCCCGCCCCAAGCTATATACCACAAGGCGTCCAACCCTGGAGTGACACGTGGGCGCAGCCAATTGGTCCAGATACACGGAAGGGAGCCACAGTCTTTGCCTTAGCCATATAAGGAGTTGTTTACTACAGAGAGCACTCACCCAGCGGGGGG
>PVKA01053714.1:0-11113 GCA_004027165.1 Ctenomys sociabilis | reverse complement strand
TGTTCATTTCTATTATATCATTGTCAATAGCTCTGTTTTCTATTTTATTTATTTTATTATTCTTTAAATTTTTTCTCCTTGAATTTATTCTATTGCTTCCTATTTAAATTCATAAGATGGACACTTGGTTCCTTAATATTGATGGCTAAGTTTTGTCCAATTAAAGTATATACAGAAATAGGGGCCGGGGAGATGACTCGGTTGAATAAGCACTTGTGTGGCAACCACAAGGGCCTTAGTTCAATCCCAGGTTCCGCCAAAAAAATAAATGAAAAATAAAAATATTTACAGAAATAAATTCCTCTTGAAGCATCCTCTCTTACACAGTGTGACGGCAGCATTTTTGTCCTGCGCTCTGAGAGTGTGTGCTGCAATGGCGACCTGCTCTGATGGAACACCTCAGGGAGGAAGGAAGGGAATGACTTCACAGCGAACACGCCTCGCTCAGGGTACCTCACACAGATGATCAAGGTCTACATTGTCTCGATGGTATTCACCAGCAACACTTTTTGATGCATTTCAATGGCTCATAGCTCTGCAGTCTCTCCAGCAACAATCCCATCTTTGATGTAATCCTGAAAAAATATCAGACAAATTCCATTATGAGGCAGCCTAAGTTCACCTGCTCGGTACTCTTCAGAACTGTCAGAGACATCATAATCAAAGAACACCCAGGGGCTAGGCATGGTGTTGCATGTCTGCAACCCCAGAACTCCAGAGACTGAGGCAGGAGTGCCATGAGCTTTGGGCCACCCTGAGCAATGCAGTCAGCTCAAGCCCTCCTTGACTACTCAGCAAAACCATGGCGCCCCCACCAAAAAAACAAAAACAAAAACAAAAATAAAATAAAATAAAAAATAAATAAAGAAGAAGAAGAAAAAAAAAGAAAGAAAAGAGAATATCTGAGAAATGGTCACAGAAGATGACTAAATGTAATGTTGCTCTTGTGAATGAAAAGGGGAAGAAGACCTCAGGAAAAGAAAAGTAAGAAAAAGCTGCAGAATAGCTCAGCAGTCTAAGTGGCTGCTTAGGCGAGCACAGGGACAGGATTTGATTTCCGAAGCTACATGCCATGCTGGCCCCACTCTGGGCACACTGAGCTGGCAACCAAGACCTGGCATGGTGGTGCACACCTCTAATCCCAGTGCTGGGGAGGCTGAAATAGGAGAATCACTAGGAGCCTGTGCTAGTACATTAAAAAAATGGTCACTATGAGACCTTGTATCAAGTACATTAAAAAAAAGAAATCTTGGTTCCGCAAAGAAAAAGAAAGAAAATCTGAGTAAAACATAATGTTTAGTTTATATTACTATTAGTTCATTGTGGCCTACTACTTTATACAAGATGTGAAGAAATGAAAATGGGTATTGGGTATAAGAGACCTATTATCTTTGCATTATGCCTGCAAATCTAAGCTGCTCTTAAAGTTACGCATGCATAGGCCTCCACGTGCAAATCATTTGTTGTATATATGCTGAATTTCATTATGCTTGCTTCTTTAACTCCTAGAGTGTTCAATAGAATCATTTTTGTTTGTTTTGTTTTTTGGAGATAGGCTCTCCCTACATAGTTTATGCGGGCCTTGAACTCAACTATGTAGTTGACTGGCCTCAAATTCACAGTGATCCTCCTGCCTCAGCCTTTTGCTTTGAGTGTAGCCATGTGACAGTAGTATGATTTTTAACTTCCTAATATTTGAGTTTTAAAAGTAAGTTTTATAAATATATTCTTTTTGGCAGAACTGGCTATTGAACCCAGGCCTTTGTGCTTGCCAGGGAAGTGCTTATTCCACTGAGCCATCATCTCGCCAGCCCCATATAAATGTCTTGTTGATATGCACAGTGAACAGAATTTGTAAATACTTATATGATGATATTTTTCCATTTTCATCTCTCTCTCTCTCTCTCTCTCTTTCTCTCTCTCTCTTTCTTTCTTTTATTTATTTATTTTTTCATAGAACCTGGGATTAAACTCAGGCTCTTGAGCTTGCCAGGCAAGTGCTTATTCTTCTGAGCCAGCCCCCTGTTTAGTTTCCTAGACAGTGTCTTGCTATGCAGTTCACACTGGCTTTGAGTTCACTATGCAGCCCTGGCCTGTCTCAAACTTGCAATGATCCCCCTGCCTCATCTTCTCAAGTTTTAGGATTACAGGTATATGTCACTGTGCCCAGTAGGTTTTCTTTATTGCTGTATTACAATCAAGTTTTTAAAGTTCAATGCTTACAGAAGAAATATATTTGTTCGAATTCCTAAGTATCTTCTAGGACCAATTTATTGTTACTGTTGTTACGTATGTATTTGCTCATTTTTCTTTCTTAATCTTAAATGTGTAAGGAAATTTACACCGCCCACTATGTGGAATTTGTCTGTTTCATCTCACTGCTATGCTGTTTCTTCCTTACATATTTTAAGTCTTTTCAGGTGTTTAATGACTTGCATTTACAATCTTAATCAGTTTTTCTTAAAAATCTGTTACTAGAAACACTGGCTCACTTTGGTTAATACATTTCTAAAATGTTAGTAACATCCTTTTCGTTCCAACCTTTGCATCCACTATATTTAGGTGTGTGTTTTGTAAACAGTATGTACCTGTCAATATTTACTTTTAACTGCTGCATTTAGTTTATTTACTTTTATGTAATAACTGATCGATATTTCCGTTTCAACCTTCTTTATATTTCAGTTTTGTCTCAGTATTTCTATGCCTCATTTTATTATTTTTAAAGTGATTATTATTGATGGTATTGTCTTTATTTACTTATTTTTAATGTACTTGGTATAGGGTCTCACTATGCAGCTCAGACTCATTGAGATCCTCCTGGGGTTGGGGAGATGGCTCAGTGGAATAAGCACTTCCCTGGCAAGTGCAAGGTCCTGAGTTTAAGCCCTGGTTCTGCAAAAAAAAAAAAAAAAAAAAAAAAAAAAAAAAAGAAAAGAAAAGAAAAGAAAAGAAAAAAAAAAAAAGACAAGGAAAGAGAAAGAGATCCTCCTGTTTTCAGCACTGGGATTACAGGCACGCACCACTATGCCAGGTCTCAGTGGCCAGTTTAGCATGTGATGCGGGGGATTGAATTGTGGTCCCTAAAATTAGCCTAAGCAGGTGCTTAGTCCATTGAGCTACCTCTCTGGTGCCTATTGTCTTTCTGAGACAGGGTCTCACTATGCAGCTCAGGTTGGCCTTAAGCTGGTATATGAGACAGGGTCTCACTGTGTAGTCCACACTGGTCTTGAACTTTCAATGGTCCTCCTACCACACCTCCTGAGTGCTGGGATTATGGACATATGTCACTACACATGGCGTCTACGCCTTATTTTAACCCACAAGGTGGAGAGACAGCTCAGTGGCTTAAGAACTTGCCTTGTAAGTGCAAGGTCTTGAGTTCAATCTCCCTTACTGGAAGAAAGGGGGAATTCATTCAATTAAACCCCAAAGGCAAGAACTCTTTTCTTTGCGGAAGCAGGGATTGAACTCAGGCCCTTGCACATGTCAGGCAAGCGCTTATTCTACTGAGCCGTGTCCCTGGCTCCTTAAGAACTTTATAATGTACTCACATTTCTTGGCCTTATGCCTACCCCCTAAAGGCAAATCAGGTTACTCCCATACAAGTCTTTAGCAGTCAGAGCCACCCTTAAAGACCCCAAATATTGTCAAATGCTTGTTCATATTTTCTTCACACTTTCTTGCATCAATTTCTGGATTTACCTGTCTTTACTTATTTATTTATACCAGGGATTGAACTCAGGGCCTTGCGCTTGCCAGAGAAGTGCTTATTGCACTGAACCATCTCCCTAACCCCTACCTGTCTTATTTAAATGCTTCCCATAAAAATTTGGCATGGCAAGGATCCAAAGTCTCCCATGCCTGAGAAAGATTTTCATGTCCTCATATTTAAATGGTAGTTTGAAAATCAAATTCTATGTTCAAAACCCTTTACTTCAGTACCTTTAAACACTGTTCTATGTGTTTGCTTTTATATTTTTCCCTCTGTGTTTTTAAACATCCTACTTTCTTTTATTATAAGGTATGGGTGTTATCATCTTTCCCTGTCAAAATCTTTTGTTTAAAAAAAATGGGGCCAGGGAGATAGCTCAGTAGAATAAGCGCTTGACTGACAAGAGCAAGGGCCCGAGTTCAATCCCCAGTTCCACCATAAAAATTTTTTTTTTTTTTGTGAAATATATCTCCATTATTCCTTCAAACATTTCTTTAAATATTTCTTCCTGGGGCAGGGGAAGTGACTGAGCAGAATAAGCAATTCCCTGGGCAGTGCAAGGGCCTGAGTTCAATCTCCAGTTTTGCCCAAAATAAATAAATAAATACATACACATTTCCTCATGTTAATTTTCAAAATTTTTCCTTTTTGGAAACTTTCATTTATGAGGCCCAGGAGATTGTTCAGTGGAGTAAGCACATCCCTGGGAAGCCCAAGGGCCTGAGTTCAATGCTTGGTTCTGCCAAAAAACCAACAAACAAAAAAAAAAGAAGTGTGAAACTTCCATTTTTATTTTATTTATTTATTATTTTGGTAGAACCAGGGATTGAACTTAGACCCTTCGGCTTGCCAGGGAAGTGCTTATTCTACTGAGCCACCTCCAAGGCCCCTAAACTTCTATTTATAAAAAGTGCCATTTCTTTCTGCCATACACCATAAGATGTACCCAGAAGATAACAAAATGCAGGCGAAATGACTCTATTTCCTTGCATTTTCTTATCTTCTGGGTACATTTTATTTTTCCTATGTGGTTTTCAATTTACCAGTTTTATGTCCATGGTGTCTCTTGTATTTCCCTTCACATTGATGAATGGTTTATTAAAGGAATAATTATGGTTAGGCGTGCTGGGAAGCTCCTGCAATCTTAGTGCCCTGGAAACTGAGGCAGAAACACTACTGAGAGTTGAAGGCCAAGCTGGACTACTTAAGATGATGTTATCTCAAAACAATTATGAAATTATCAACTATTTCTCTCTCTCTGTTAAATGTATTCGGTTATTGCCCGGTTTCACTATGCAGATTGAACTCATGATGATCCTCCTGCTTTCAGGCCCCACAGCCCTGGGATTATAGGTGTGTGCCACCACGCCCAGACTCTGGAGGGCTCAGATACCCTGGGGGTGGGGCTGGCCCAACATGTGGTACGTGGGATGGAACTGCAGTCCCTGCACTTAGCCTAAGCAGGAGCTTTAGTCTACTAAGTTATCTCACTGGCCCCTAGATCTCATTTCTTGTTTTCAATTTGTTTCCTTTTTTGCTTTTATTACAAATGCCTTTCCCACGTTTATACCCCACTTTTATTGTTGATCATGTTACATTTAAATTTTTGGTCCAGGGCCAGGGAGATAGCTCAACAGCGTAAGTGCTTGCCTGCCAAGTGCAAGGTCCTGAGTTCCATCTCTGGTACCTCAAAAAAATAATCTCAGCCCACTTACATTAAGAATTCTGTTTTTATTGTTCACTTGGTTTCTTTGTTTGCCTGTCTGTTTTCAGATAAGGTCTGTGGCCCAGGCTGGCCTAAAACTCAAACAAGGCCCTTGTCTCAACCTCTGAAGTGCTGGAACTACAGGTATGCCAGGCCTAGAGTTCTGTTTCTTTTTGTTTTGGGCTGAAATGAAGAGTGAACTCAAGACACTGCACTTGACAGGGAAGTGCTTATTCCACTGAGCCATCTTCCTGGCCTAAAGTTCTGTTTCTTTCTTTTTTTTTTGTCTTTTTGGGACAGGGTCTCACTATGTAGTTCAGGCTGGCCTTAAGCTCAGTTTGTAGCTCAGGCTGTTCTGAATTCAAAACAATCCTCGTGCCTTAGCCTCCCGAGTGCTGGGATTACAGACATGCACCACCATGCCCGGCTTCCTCAAATTCTGTTACCTATGGGAATTGTAAAATGTTATGTGTTCTCAACATAGAAACCAGACCTGAGTCCCAATTAAAATTTTAATATGAACCTTATATCTCCGGGCCCATGACCGCTTGACCATGCTCATGTAGGAGCAGACAAACAGCCTGGAGCCTTAAAAGCAGAGCAGTTTTAAAAGTAGAAACTGCATCCTCTTTGGCAAACAAATTCGTCATTTAACAGAACAGTACCTTTAGGGACTGTACCATTACTCAGCGTACATTTTTTCTGGGAGCATTGTTTCCTGGGTACTCCCAGTCTATTGATGATTTATCAGTGGTACACCAAGCCTCCTTGCAGTCTCCTTGCAGGAAGCAGGGTCACTGAAAGTTGAGCAGAGTAATTTTTGACATTTAATTTTACATTAACTCATCACATTACTTTTACATTAATCCTTTATGTAACACACCATGTTTTTGTTTGGAAATGTTCCTAGAACATCTTGTTATATGGCTTGGTGAACTCTTCTTACCCTGCACATACAGGCCAGTGTGTCAGGCAAGATCCCTGAGAGCAGGAGTTCCATGGGCTCACAGGAGGATTAGGTGTGTCTCCATGGAGCCCCAGCCAATAATACTTCAGTGAGCCTGTGCTATGGTCTCAAACCCACTCCCAGCACAGAGGGTTTTTACTCTCCTCATCCATTCTGGTACATCTGGCAGTATCAGATATCCTCCACCCCAAGGGCAAATACATTGACTCTCCTTAAGGCCTACTCACATCTGTCTGTTCTTCGTACACACAGGACTCTGGCCCTGCCCTGATTTTCTCCTGAATGACCTGTGAAGTAGAGCGGTAGGTTTCTGCTAATGTCCAGGCAGCTCTGACTGGGCCAAATCAATAGTTTCAAATGCAAAAACAGAACTCTCTACCTTCTATCCATCCTTGCAGAGCACCATAGCTAAGGCTAAAGCCTGTCAAAGCTAATCCCACCCATACTCTACCCATGCTCTTCTCTATGCTCAAGTGTCTTTCTTTATTTTTTTGGCAGAACTGGGAATTGAACTCAGGCCCTTGTGCTTGCCAGGGAAGTGCTTATCCTATGGAGCCATCTCCCTGGCCCCTCTAAGCTCAAGTTTCAAAGGTTCTCTGTTCTTTCTTTTTTTTCTTTCTGTCATTCCCTAGTCAATCTTACATGCAGAATACAATGATGTCAGCATTGTGGCAGACATTGGAAGCTAAATAGATTCAAGGCTGTCTTCTATATATAGCAATCATTTAATACTCTTTCCCCAATTACTTGATTGAGCAGGAAAGGGTGTTTACTTAGGGGAGGGAAGCCCTTGTTAATTCTTAGCAGGGCTCTCAGCAATAGAAAGAATGACACTCCTTAGTAAACTTCCAGAGTAAACTTCAAGGAGTTGTTTGAGTGAGGTGTTGAGGACCCACACCTGAAAATAACCAGCATTTGCTAAGTAAGACTTCAAAAACTTATCATTGTATTGACACATTTAACTTTCTAAACACTTACCAGGTGACCTGCCTTATTTCAGAGGCAAACTTTTTTTTTTTTTCTTTTTTTAACAAATGCCTTCAGAAGTCATTTGGCACTGAGGTCTGCAGCTTCAGGATACTTGGCTGTCTCCAGGTTAGGGAGGCAGTGGAAGGCATGGCAGACAATGAAGAAGTAGTTCAGAACCCAAGAAGCAGACAGAGTAAGAGGTGGATCAGGTGGGTGCTATGGGCAGCAGCAAGAGGGAAGCAAAGCCAGAGCAGAAGGAGAGCTTCCAGGCAAATGCAGCCTTTCGTGAAGCCAGCAGCGTCACAGGGGTCTAGCAAGGGAAGACCTCACAGGGGTCGAGTGCAAACCGAAGCGAAGGGCTCTGCATTTTAGGAGGCAGACACATGTGGAATTCAGAGATCTGGAAGCCAACAGTGGAACTGAATTAGAGGAAAGTGATGAGAAGACTATGAGCACAGGCAACTGTATCCAGAAGTTTACTTGGAAAGTGGAGGAGGCAAGAAGGAAATGGTCCCTGCAAATCAAAGAATGGAACACATTCATATGGCTAAGGCAATAACTCCACCACAGCCACAAATGATACCACCTGTGAAAAGCAACAACAGCAAAATAACCATAAGGCCAATCCTAGCGACAAATATTCTGATTTTATTACTCTGGAGTGAAGCATAGGTGCTTTGTTGAAATCTCCCCTCGGCAGGGGAGGGGGTTCCTAAGAGAAAGCCAGACTTGGAGCCTTTGGTATAAACTGGGGACCTAGAGTACAAGAGCTCACACAGGAGGAGAGGGCATAGTCTTAAAAGGAGAAGAGTTGCTTCTACAGTGAAGAAGGAAACAGAAGGTGAGATGGAAGTAAGCATGTGGTGTGACCAAAACATGCGGTGAATGTTTCAGTTTTAATGAGAGTTGCAGTGGAATCATATTGCCACTGTATCCCCTCCTCTTGTTCACACTCACCCCACTGTCCTTGCCACTTTTTGAACAGTTCTGCAGGTCTGTATTCCTGAGTGTCTTTTTGTGATTATTCCAATGTCCTAAGTTGATTCAAAATGTTTACAGTAACTTCTGTCAAATGAAAGCACTGCAGAGTTCCCTTATCTACCTTATTCACCCCATTGGGCACCATGTATCCTCTGGTTCTCCCCCAGAGTCATAGTGACCACAAAAGGTACAAATGTTGCATTGATCGAGGACATTGAGGGAGCCATGACAGCATGATTAAAGACACTCTTGAATGCTGAGGGTGGTAACATACACGTGGAATCTCAGCACCTGGGAGGCTGAGGCAGGGAGATCAATGAGAATTTGAGAACACCCAGGGCTGCAAAATGAGCTGAAGGCCAGCCTGAACTGCACAGTGAGACTCTGTCTCAAAAATAAAAAATAAAAAGAAGACTCTCATGAAAGAGGACTTCCTGAAGTGCTTCTAAAAGTAGCAAAAACAATGGGATAGGCGTGTTCTAAACAAGGAGAAGTATGGGAGGACAATTGATAGCTATATATCTTTTACTGTAATAAATATTTTGAAATTTAAACATTGTATTTTTCAATTGTAGCTTGTAGTTTATAATTTTATATCTGATCTTAGCCAAAAGGCCAAGAAGCGATTATGTCTGAGATACTGAAGGAAGTCAAGGTGTTGCTGTCTGACGTGTATATAATATTCTCTGGGAAGCAGGAAGAAAAGCCATCTGCTGAGGGCTTGCAGAAAAGTTGGAGAAGGGGTTATGGAGAGCAGAGCAGTTGGAATGGTTGCTATGACCCTGATAGGCAGCTCAGTTAACTAGAAAAATTATACAGTCAGACAGGGTCAGGCTCTGGAAAGAGATAATGTAGGAGGCAAAATGTCTGCAACTCTGGGAGTGACTGAGGCTCCTGCTGTGAACCAGACCTAAGGCCAAACAAATGCTAAAAGAGTAGCACCTGGGACTGATATTCTAAATAGGAAGCAATTACCTGAAAAGACCCAAGGGAATCACTAGCCCAACCCCCAAGGGGAAGAGGCCCTGTCCCATGTATTCATGCCCACTTACTACTTGACTGGCTTCCCTTGTTTGGTCCTGGGCCTAATCAACTTTACCTGAGCAATGTGCTTGTAATCCCATTGGTTGACCATAGTTTTGTCCCACCCCACATTCACCTAAGTGAGACCCCTTCTTCTGTACCTTAGTCCTACATCATTTTGCCCTATAAAAACAGCCAGAAAGAGGCAGCTTTCTGGGCAACCCTCTCAGATTCCCCTTCTGTCCCTCTCCGACAGAAGCTTTTCTTTCCAATAAAGTTTTACCCTCAACCACCATTTGTTTCTAAAATTCATTCTTCGGTTTTGGAGAACACTAAATCATGCAGGTCAGGTTGGGAGTTTTACTTCTCTGTATCACGAAGACAATGGGAGCCTAGAGCTTCCAACACTCCTAAAGACCCTTTGAGACTGAGGTGATGGCAGTGGTCAGAAAGCAGGTCTGAAAAGAATAGGGAAAGGGTAGCTGAGGTTATGGCAGCTCCTGCTTGCAAGATAGAAATGCAGCCACTGGGAGCCATAGAAGGGCTGAGGTATCTGGCAGAACAGGGAAGGAAGTAAAAGAGAACAAGGTGGGGTGTGGGAGAAGAAACACTGGATGCTTCTTTTAAATCACACTGCCTATAATACTATTTTTGATTTTCTCCATACTTTTACAATTAACATAACTATTAAATTATATTAGCCTTGGGGCTTGAATTCTAGGTCAGATGGAAGTTTCTGGAAGGCTTTTTGTCACCTGCCTACGTCCAGTTTGAGCTCCTCAGCCTTATGCTAGTGCTCCATGGACTAATGTCATCGGGGCACAGGTGGAGAGCATGCCGCAGGCTCCCCTGGAGACGCTGGTGGACACACCAAATCAGGTCCCAGCTATGGGCATCACCATCTCAGCTGCTAACACTGAGACGAGACTAAGAAAATGTAGAAAATTGTTCCTAATAGCAGTGACCAAGACTTCATATCATGGAATCAAAGAGCTGGAAGGATCCTTGTATTCTGGTGAAGCATTCTTAACCTTGGGTAAGTGAATTTCTAAAATCATCTAGAAAACATTATGGCTAGTGAGATTGTTTCTCATAATGGTCCACAACCTTCCTGGGCTCCATGGCAACAGGGTGTTTTCTTTTAGGTTCCATAGTGTATGGCAGTTCATCAGAGGCAGAAGCTGTACTACTTAGGTGCTATTTTCCTCTACCTCTTGAGTTTATTTAGGTGCTATGAATTTTTGCACCCATCTTGGAACAGTTATATCCATGTATAAATTACAATATGAAAAATCCTTGCATGTGACTTCGGAGCTTGTCCTGAGGACCAGCCTTTAATTGGATGAGTTAACATTACCTTAATTATACAATTTCTCTCAGGAAAAATACTGCAAACGAGTCATTTTCACAAGGGAAAAATTTGGTAGACATTAAAATTGGAATAGAACCGGTAAGGACACATGATTACATATTAGCATGTGTGTTCACTTTCCTTTGAGCTAGGTAGGGAGAAGATGTTGTTTAACAATTAAGAAACTGGGAGCAAATCTAATTTGTAACTTAGAATAGCCATAATCATATTTAAAAAGCAGCAGTTGAGGATTCTGAAAAAGCTTAATAGTCATAGAAAAATCAAGAATACAATTTTAAATGGGCAATAATACTGAAATCATAAGTGGGAATGTAAGAAATATTAGTAAGAATTTCTTTATTTTGATGTGTAGAAATTTTGCAAAATTACCTGAAGATTGCTTTT
>PVKA01053713.1:0-11103 GCA_004027165.1 Ctenomys sociabilis | reverse complement strand
GTGAAACACATGGTTTTAGGGTAGAAGGTGTTTTCTTTTAAAGCATGAAATACTTCAATAAAAGCTCTCACATGAGCATTTATGTTCAAAGTCTGCTTTGATTGACAACAGTATGGTAGTATAAGTCATTTGTTTCCTTTCTCTAATACATTTTAATGTCTTGTTCTTGTATACACTTCCTAGAATCTTGACTATTCAATATATTGATGTACAGATTTGGGGGAGGGTGATCATGAGTTGTATGTGTCTCATTCATCAGCATATCAAATTCTTTCTTACAGGCTAAGAAAGTTCTCTGCCATGAATCCAGTGAACAGATTTGTTATCCTCTGTGCTATCAGCTGAGTTTTTATTGCTTCCCACCAATCTTGCTTTGTTCTTTGTACAATGGAGCAGCTGCTAAATTGAATTTTTATGGCTCCTTGTTATTGTTACCAAAAACTATGTTTTCACAGTTACTAATTACAATGCTGTGCTGTAAACAGCACCCAGGCTGCTTTTGCTGTGTACACTTCCTTGGAAATATCTAGGATGGCGGATGGAATCTGCTCCACAAATTCCATTTCTTTGCTATGCTGGGCATTCATGGCATCCATCATTTCTGTGAGTTGCTCCATGTTTTATCTGCATCTTCTCTAGACACACCAATCATGCCTTTCATTATCATATTCTCTTCTATTGTCTGACAAATTGTCTGCAAGACACTCATTAGTGTGCTTTGTTTCTCAGTTACTATTTCAGGAACGATATCTGGGCAGCTTTTAATCTGTTCGACCTCACTGTCCAATGCCTTTTCCCTAAGCCAGCTGGACAGCTGAGGTTTCTCCTTGCCTCTGTGTCTTTCCATTTGCTTTTTGTAAAATTTCCTTTCTACATTGGCATTTGTACATTGCTTATAGCAGAAGGCTTCATCAACTGTATTGAGGACTCTTTCAGAAACACTTTTCCATTGATATCTCCTAGGTGGGGCTCGACTTTGGTGTTCCTGTCTGCTGCAAGACCACACCTCTGCAGTTTATTAGCAATGAGAAGTGGCTTGGTATTTGGCATAGGTTCTGGTTGTCTGGATCCAGAGTGCATCATTGGTAATCACATGGAGACCATCTCAGCCTTGTCAACAAGGACAAACAACTTATTACAACTTATGAGAAATATGTTACTTTGGCTAAATTTCTGCAGTTAATAATGACCATAGCACTTAACAGCCTAGAAATGAAAAACTGTGATATTAATTTGGCCCTTTAACCTTAGGAATAAGATTTATACTTCTGTAAAAAAATAAAATAAACCAGAAATTTATACATAACAAATATCCACCAAATTGAGTAATTTTGTCCTCTGTCAAGAGAATTTAAAAGTGATACAAAATATAGAGAAATAAAAAGAGTTGAGAAGCTATGGTCAAAGAGAAAAGACAATTACCCAAGCGTTTAGATACTGTTGTGGAGGACCACCTGAGCAGCTCTCCTTGAAAGAAGAGTGAATGTCTCCATTTTGACTGAGCCTGACCCTATTTATGTACAGAGCTGACTAGGACTTCTGTTTATCCTTCAATTGGCCTTAAGCAATTTTAATGCAGATTACTTTCTCTGCCTATCCTCTCTGCCTGTGGCACAGGTAAATGTAGGCCTCCCACCTAGCTCAACTCACAATGGTCACCTTCTTCCCCAATTCTCAGTCAATCCTCCTCAAGTCACTCCCCCACTGAATAAAAGCTGGGCAAGGCCCTGGGTAGTGCTCTTGGTTCCAGAAAGCTATCTTGTTGGCTGTGTAAGGTCCCAGTCAAACAGACTCCGTGAGTCAGACAGACCATGTTAAAAGGTCAACAAAAGATTGTTAAGGTTACTATGGTTACTGCCCTACCCTCCAGCGCGTAATTTCCCTACGTGCCCCACAGCTTGTAGATGTCCTGAGATAACCCAACCAAGACGATCAGTTCCTAGAATGCCAGGACCCTTCCGAGAATTACCCTCCCCATCCCTGCACCATCCAATTATTGTAAAGGACAATATAAACTGTCCTATCCTTTCAAATGTCAGCCCAGCTAACACACGTGATTGGCTTCTGTAACTCTGCTTGCTGCTTAGCCCACCAAAAATACTGTATAACCCCGAGCAATCCCAGCCTCAGGGTCACCACAGCCCAGTTGCCTGGTGACCCTGTGCCGGCACAGCTTCCAAAATAAAATCCCCTTGCCTTTGCATGAGAGGAGGTCTCTTGGAGTCTTTCTTCACGCGGTGGGCTTCTCAGACCTAATAGCTGGACCTAGAGCTCCTCAACTCCTCGATGGTTAAGGTTAAAATTTAATGTATTCATTTCGCCATGGGTTGCATGGAAAGTGGCAGATTAGAATAGACTTGATGGGATTCCAATAACGTAACTTTGGGATTACAAATATTGGTTTCTTGGACTGAGACTGTTAGGTCTGAGAAGCCCACGGCGTGAAGAAAGACTCCAAGAGACATCCTCTCATGCAAAAGCAAGGGGACTTTATTTTAGAAGCTGTGCGGGCACAGGGTCACCAGGCAACTGGGCCATGGCGACCCGAGCCTTTGTTCGCTCAGGATTATATAGCACCAGTGGGCGGGGAAGCAGCAAGCAAGGTATACAGAAGCCAATCGCGTATGTTAGTTGGGCTGACAGTTGAAGGGATAGGACAGTTTATATTGTCCCTTCCAATAATTGGATGGTGCAGGGATCGGGGAGGGGGAATTCCTGGAGGGGCCCCGAGAACAGATGGTCTCAGTTGTAAATCTTATCTATGCTGCAAGGCAAGTAGGGGGCAAGGGGCTTCCTGTGCTGAGGGGTTGTAACCATGTTAACTCTTAATGGCCCTTGCGGCCAGTGAGTTTGAATGGTGGGGGTTGGTATCTTAACTCTAGGCCCTAACAAGAGGAGGACCTGGAAGTGTCTCCTACAATTGGTGCTCAAAGTAGCCAGAATACCCAACTTTCTCAACACAACAACCGCTTCCAGAATCACATGCAGGCGACCCACTGGACCTTGCATGACCAATTTATA
Organism: Ctenomys sociabilis; assembly: GCA_004027165.1. Taxonomy (NCBI): domain Eukaryota; kingdom Metazoa; phylum Chordata; class Mammalia; order Rodentia; family Ctenomyidae; genus Ctenomys; species Ctenomys sociabilis. Next base: position 8,082 of record PVKA01053713.1, on the reverse strand, counting down.
GGAATGGGGCAAGCTCAGTCTTTATCCACAGAAGAGAAAGCATTTAGTTTATTGATTATGAAACTGTTAAAAGATATTGGTATTAACGTGCCATCTAAGCAAATTTTTAGATTACTCATGAAATAGTTAAATTTTGTCCGTCTTTTCCCAAATTTGGCACACTGGCTCTCAACATTTGTGATGAAATAGGTAAAAGCTTCTATGTAGCCAAAACTCAGAAAAGAAAAATTCACTCACAAGCTATAGCCACCTTTAACCTGGTGAAGGGAGCTGTCTGGTCCTTCCTATGTAACAGGCCAGAAGGAATGCAGATCAGCAACAGCTTACATTCATTACAAAGCATTCAAGGATGCTGACCCAAGGCTAGTAAATAAGGTAATTGTCATTGAGAAGAACTCTGTTGTTACCAAAACAAAAGAATGATATCACTGCCAGGGTCAATTGCCTCCAAACAGGCTGCTGGAGAAAAGGGAACCCTGTTTAAAAAGTGCAAATAGTCCACAAAATTCGTTTTAGCAGGATATTCATAAAGAGATGAAAATCTTTTCCAGTTTATGCACAAACTCAGGTTCATTCTCCACACGTATCTCGGAAGATGACGCCCCAGAGGCTATGCTTCCCACAGTCCCTTTCTCCCCCATACCAGAGCCTGTTCAGTAACCATCTCCTTCATTCTCCACTTGTGAAAAAGCCAAAGTATTTGGAGATTGAAAAAAAAAAAAAGCCTTGCACCTTTTGCTCTTGCAAGCCTTAAGGGAGAGTGTACTAGACAATGGAGCCCAAGCTCCCTATACTCTTGCTTGTTTGGATAACATAATTCAAGGCTTCCAAATGACACCAAGTAATGTAACATGTCTTGCTCGCATGTGTCTGTCCCCCACACAACTCCTTCATTTTGAATTAGAGTTAAGACTATGCATATCAGCACAGGCACAGAGTATTGTGACCTGGCTCAACCAACTTCATTTTGTAAAATGTATGTAAACTCCATTTTTAACCCTGCACTGTCTTGTTCTGTATGCACTGCATCCTGTCCCTAGCCTAGCTGCTTGCAACCAGATAAGGTCTGTTTGCTAAACCTTAACTGTGCTGTTTCCTAGAATGTGCTGACCATAAATAGTAACTAGGCTAAAGAATAAGGTCCCAAGGCCACATCTGTTTCCCAAACTTCTCTTAACATCTAACTTGTGACAACTCTGATTAATGCCAGGCTGTGAGATCTAATTGTTTTAGAACTGTAACTATATGTTAAAAATATAACATGCTTGCATATGTGGTCCCTGACCCCTGTGCAGGTTTTCCTTTGTACTCAATCCACCTGACCACCTGCTTTTGTGACTTTCAGCTTTAAAAACCCCTGCCTCTCCCTACCTCCGCGCACACCTAGCAATCTTGTGTGGGTGTACGCGCGCCTAGGGTACCAGCTAAAATAAAGCACTTTTGGACTTGCCTCGTTGTCATTTGATTTTTGAGCTACAACACAGAGTAATCAAACTAGCAAAGATGAAAATCTTAAAGCTATCACTCATGAAATGTTATCTCCTCAGGTCAATATACTGACTTAAAAGCTCAGGCCCAGGCCCCCCGCTATTGTTTTCATGCAGTGTAGAGAGCTGCTATGCCATTTGTGGAATTCTGCCCCAGAGGATGGTACACCCAATAAATACTTTACCCACGTACTCCAAGGTCTTAGAGAAACTTACACCCAGTTTGTAGCAAGACTAAAAGAAGCTATTAAGTAAGCAGATTCTTCACAGCATTGCAGCTAAAATGCTTGTTTGTCAATTAGCATATGATTATGCCAATGATGAATGTAAAAGTGTCTTAGCCCCAGTACTTCATACAAAAAATTTATCTGCTTATATTCGTGAATGCCAAAATATTGGTTTTACTGTCTACACTTCTCTCGTGGCACAGGCTATATCTCAACACTTTGCTAATAAATTTGATGTGGTTAAATATTTTATTTATTTATTTTTTCTTTTTGAGACAGGGTCTCACTGTGCAGTTTAGGCTGGCCTTAAGCCCACTTTGTAGCTCAGGCTGGTCTTGAACTCACAGCAATCCTCCTGCCTCAGCCTCCTGAGTGCTGGGATTACAGGCCTGTGCCTCTACGCCTGACTTAAATATTTTAGTTATGGCAAACAAGGACACACTTTCTGGCACTGTCTATGGCCTACAAAGGTACCATCCCCCTCAGTTAATTTTTTTTTTTTTTTGTCTTTTTGAGACAGGGTCTCATTGTGCAGTTCAGGCTGGCCTTAAGCTCACTTTGTAGCTCAGGCTGGTCTCGAACTCACAGCAATCCTCCTGCCTCAGCCTCCCAAGTGCTGGCCTGCGCCACCATGCCCGGCTTCCCCTCAGTTAATTTACCCAGAACTCAGTGTCCACGTTGCATGAAAGGATTTCACTGGGCAAAAGATTGTAACTCTAAGTTTCATAAAAATGGCACAGTCTTATATAGAAATAAACCACGTGCCCAAAATGATGGCCTCAGTAGCAATAACAAAAGAAGGGTCAGTCAGTACTCCAGGGATTTAGACACAGTTAAGCCAGTTATATCCAGTTCAAATCAGACAAATGATGATCCCACTGCGAGGATGGGTACAAGGCAGGACCCTAGGAGTCTCATACAATGAACCACTCAGAGTTCAAAATTAGATTTACTTGTGACTTCTTGCCTTAATTTGTCTGGGGGAGAAAAGCCAAATTTAATTTCACTGAGATTGCTACTCCAGTACTTAACTCCACATATGAACCTGGTAGGAATGAGCCTTTAAGCAAAAATTTGACTCTTCTCATAGTATTTTGGTTCCTAGACCTATTTGTGACATTAAAGGGAAATCTTTTCTTGGACTGATGGATTCAGCAACTGATGTCACTATAATCAAGGACAATGTTGGTTGTCTGCTTGGCTGACTGGACCCACCTCTACAACTCTAATAGGCTTAGGATCTCCTCAGTCTGTCTCACAGAGGGTGCTACCTCTTTCATATTTTGGCCCAGATGAACAGGAAGGTACTATAACACCATTTATTGTACCCATTCCAGTCAATCTAGGGTGCATAGACCTCATCCAAGAATGGGACCCTCTCTTTACTTCCTTCAAAGCCTCAGAGTTGTGTGTTACCAAATAGCAGAATGATACCTAACATGGAATATCAAGAAAGCAAAGGCTTTGCTAACAACTTGCAGTGCTGTACTCTTACAATTCTGCTTTTAATTGAACAAAAAAGATATAAAATTGAATTTATAATGAACGCCATTGATACTCTGCAGGAAAAGTTAAGGCTTTCATCAACATTGTTAAGAGAACAACTGCAATTGAGTCCACTCAAACCCACTTTATTGCAGCTGCTTTTAGAATTGTTAGGAGATGTATTAAGTAGAAGGACTGCATTCTTTCTTGGTCTTATTAGATGTCCTCTAATCTCCTAGGTTTGTTGTCATTGATTAATTATTATCTGATTTTCACTTTTGATAAAACAAGACAGCCTATAAATTTGTTTCTCAAAATTCTAAGCCTTTGCAAAAGGAATGCAAAATGATAAGAGCACAAACTAAACAAATCATCATTTCATGTTCTGCTCATCAGCTCATTCCTAGGTCTATTCCTAAACAAAGCTACAATCCCAAAGCTCTTAGAACCAATTGGTCATGGCAAATGGTTATTCAATATATTCATGGTTGTATAGATATGTGCTCACATGTGCCCCATATTATCTGTCATACAGGTAAACAAAAGCAACGTGTTGTATAATGTCATATAATGTACAATATGTACAAATATGTCGTACATATCAGCCTCTCCTAACTTAATGTTACAAACATTAAAAGCTGATATTGGTTCTGCTCACATTAGTAAAAATATCAAGGGTTTTTTTGATGACTGGAAGATAACACATGTTACAGGGAGGCTGTATGATCCAAACATCAAATAATAATTGAACACTTACGTCTTAAACTAAAAAATCAAATAGTTAAACAAAAAGAAGGGCAAACACGGAGTCAAAACTTTGCTATATATATTTTAACTTTTCTGAATATGGCTTGGTGTGACCTCCAAACAGGTGTTTGTAATGGTCTGATATCACTTTTAAATTGGGGCCAAGGCTATGCTTATATTTCCACAGAAAATCAGTGGACATTGCGATCATCAGAGCTGTTCTATTGCTAGAGTCCAACCCACCTGCACAACACATCAAGCTCTCTCTCGAGACCTCAAGCAGTGAACCTGAGAGCACATCCTCCACCTTCCTGGAAGGCCTGCAGCAGACCCTGAGGCGCGCCACCTTGTTGGCCGCCAGGGTTTGATTCAATCGCCTGAAAATCTTTTCGTTGCTATACTTGCTCTTCTAGCAGCTACAGTATGTATTCCCCTGACTCAGGGAGAGGAGTACTGGGCCTACATGTCTAATCCACCCTTACTTAGACCACTTTCTTGGATGGAGAAGGTAGACAGCCAGTCTATCTTGGTTTAGCTGTAACAGAAACTACCTGCTCTTACTGCAGCCCAAGCAGTCAGACCCCTGCTGGCCTAATGGCCACACAGGAGATTGTATTAAAGAAAAAAGACTGGTAAAGCATACTTATTGAGAGGCTAGTTCAGTAAGGTTACAGATTACTCTTACAGATAAGTTCATTACTCAGTCAGCTCCAGATATTAGAAAAGAGCTATAAAAAATAGCTTTGCTCTAGGCAACTTACTTAATATTTGATAGGACACTAAGGAAACAATGTCCTATAAACACAACTGGGAGAAAACTAGGGAGAGAAAACAAAGAGAGAAAAAAATGGCTGCCTTTGTGGAGGCCTCAAAACAGACCCAAAGTCTGATGCTCTGGACTCCAAGAAGAGCTCAATGACGATGAGGTTCACCTGCTATTGCAAGGCCACATAAGAGGGACTGCCTTAAGAAGCCCACAAGCCATGCCCTTGTTAGGTCCAAGAAGCCTTTTTGAAGAAAGACTCCAAGAGACGTCCTCTCATGCAAAAGCAAGGGGATTTTATTTTCCATGAATGAAGGGGCTCCCTGAACGCGCAGGGACCGAGAGCCCGTAGCTGACCGTGGGCTGGGTTTTAAGCCCGAAGACAAAGGGAGGAGGGCTTTGCAAGGGCGGTTACAGAAGCGAATGGCATTGGTTAATTTAAATGACTCCTTTTACAATTATTGGTGGGGATACTTATGAGGAAGTTTAGAGTTGAGCTGTGAGGATGTTTCCTAACATGGACAGCAGATGTTTGGTCAGGGCACATCCCGCAAATTCCTTTACCTCTTTGTCAGGATTACCTAAGGGGGAGAAGTATGCAGGAACGCAGGATGGAGACATAGATCAGTCCGCAGCAAGTTAGGACATGTCCTTCTTAAAACCTGCAAGTTGGGACATGTCCCTAGTCCAGGAAATTTCTGTACTGGGGCCATGTAGGTAAAAATCTCTCTTAACCCTGACTGCCAAGGCAGCCATGAGAAGTGAGACTGGACTCTGAGGCAGAGGCCCCAGAGCTCAGATTCTGGTTCCTAGATGGTCTAGTAGGACTGAAGGGCCTTGGGCTTGCCTCCTCCCTCTGGACAGACGGTCGCTAACTGTCATCTTATCAGAGGATCCCTGAGTAATCACAACTAAAGGAAGAGAAGCCCAGCCTATTGCTGGACATTGGCACAGGTCTCTATGTCCTTCTCCAGCCCTGACCTTCCTTCCAGTCATTGTACTTAATAGAAACAGACTTTAGACGATGTGGTGCTTTAGGTATAACTGAGGCACTACAGTATATTCAGGTTGGTTACTAAAAAGATGATGACGAGACTGACGTTTTACAAATGTAATCTATTGTTCTTGTACAAGACTTAAAAGGTATTTCATTGGCTCAAGCTGACTAAATGCTGTGTATCTCATGATAAGTGTATTCCTGGTTGATTTCTGATGCAACACAGGTATTTCAAGCTCATAGTTAATACAGGAGTAATGTCTCTTAATTAAAGCTAGAGAGATTTATAGCAATCTGTCAGGCTCCATGAATTAAGAGGTCTATGTGTGAGTGAGTTACAATTGCTAGGTCTCAAAAAGTTTATAAATGTAACTGTTAGCTGGAATGTTCATGCTTTGATTATATGCGCTCTAATTTCTCAGAATTCTTTCCTAAAAGATAACAAAACCTAGGTAATCATGTGGGCAAAACCTATAGTAAATATGCTAGATTAAGATTCCTCTAACTGGGATCCACCAGATGTTGTCTATAGAGACACATATTAAGGTCTTAGAACTAAAAGTTACATCTTGTTCAGTGGATTCCGATGTCTGACACAAGCTGCAGAAGTTAGAAGGGTTTGCAGGAATAAATTTGTTTGAGTTGAGGTGCTTCATAGAAGAAAGGATATAGAATGCAATTATAGATGGAAAATAAGAATGGTGATACTAGCAGCCTGTTGGAACGAAGGCCAGTCCAGAAATGGAAAAAGTTATGTTTTCCTAGATCCGGACAGAGAGAAGGGACATTTCAAGGGAAAATGTCTAAAGCTGCTGGAGAAAGAAAAAGAAAGTGTTCATGATGGAGTGAGAGGAAGTTTCCGACTGAGGTGGTTATGCATCTTCCCACTCAGCCTCAGGAAACCCATGTTAACTGCCAGTATGAGGATAAAGCCTGTAAAACTTTTAATAGATGCTTATGCAGATTTGTCGGTTGTTACACAGCCAGTGGCCCCACTTGCCAACTGGAGAGTGCTTGGTGTTTTCCCTATTTCTGGCCCAGTAATAATAGGAAAGGCCAGTTTGCTTGAAACAATACACTATGGCCATGGAAGATGAAAAAGGGATTAAAACCCCACATTTAAGAGATACCTGCTAATGGACCTACAAAAAGTTCTAACTCATCTTTTTCATAATTGTCCTGTTGTGATTATTTGACCCATGCATGTTTGTTTCTTTGGCTTTGTCTTCTCCAGATTCAAGGCTGTTGTGAAAATGCCTGTTCTCTACTGAGGGCCTTTAGATAGAAACTCTGAAGAATATATCCAACTGCCGATCAACAACGACGACCCCTTTCAGCTTGAGGAAGGCAGAGCTGTCATCGCCCAAATCCTTCACTGCAGTTCGGGTTATTTCTTCAGAGGGGGAAATGTTGTAAGCAGCAGAGTTAGATAGAAATATTCTAGGCAGCCAGACAGGGCCAGGCCCTCAAGGAGACAAGATGGCAGGCAGGGTGACTTTGCAACTTAGAAGAGACAGATGCTCCCTGTGGGCCACACCTCAAGACCAAGACAAAAAAGGACAGCTCAAGAATGTGTCAGGGAGGGTTCTCAGCCAAACAACAGCTACAGGTTATGTGGCCAGAACTCACATTGCTCCAGCTTCTTCAAAGCAAAGAAGGGGGAACTGTGGAGGACCACCTGAGCAGCTCTTCTTGAAAGAAGAGTGAATGTTTCCATTTTGACAGAGCCTGACCCTATTTATGTACAGAGCTGGCTAGGACTTCTGTTTATCCTTCAATTGGCCTTAAGCAATTTTAATGCAGATTACTTTCTCTGCCTGTGGCACAGGTAAATGTAGGTCTCCCACCTAGCTCAGCTCACAGTGGTCACCTTGTTCCCACAATTCTCAGTCAATCCTCCTCAAGCCACTCCCCCACTGAATAAAACCCATCTTCATGGCAGGACTTAGAGCCCCTTGCCTCCCCAATGATTGAAGTATAATTTAGTGTCTTTATTTTTAATTTTTTGTCTTTTTTTTTTTTTTTTTTTTGAGACAGGGTCTCACTGTGCAGTTCAGGCTGGCCTCAAAGTTACTTTGTAGCTCAGGTTGATCTCCCACTGACAACAATCCCCCTGCCTTAGCCTCCAGAGTGCTGGGATTGCAAGCATGAACCACCACGCCCAGCTAATTTATTGTTTTTATTTTTGCTGTTTGTTGTATTGAAAGTGGTAGATCGGAATTAACTTGATGGGATTCCAATAACGTAAATTTGGGATTACAAATATTGGTCTCTTGGCCCAAGACGAGAACCTGAAAATCTTCAACATCCCTGGCCCCTGTGCCTGCTCGTAGGCACTTTCATCCACTGAGCTATTTGGTCCACCCTAATATATAT
>PVKA01053712.1:0-11105 GCA_004027165.1 Ctenomys sociabilis | reverse complement strand
AGACAGTTTCAAGACACCTTAACCATACACATTCGATGAATTAATACATTGCAAACTGTTTTCATAACGTTTTGGTATTGCACAAGGTGCATACATGATATTATATTTACAGATATTATTTTAGCAGATATCTCTTATCAGTGAATTAAGAGTGTAGTTGCTTACTTATCTTATTTTTTTATACCTGAATTATATCAAAGATTGAATAATTATTTACCTAGTGGATGACCATAGTACTAAAAGCCGACATAATATCCTGTCCAACCACCATTAGTGCAGATCTTGCCTCTCATAGAATTATGTAGAAGCACAGCGTTATCTATCCCAACTGTACTGTCTATACACACATATCATGATTTTTTCTTTCTACAACCCTTCCTTTGTCTACACCTGTCAAAAGTGGGCACTCCATTGACATTCCACTAACTTAGGCGCTTGAACTCGACACCACAATCCAACACAGTCCAGCATTCTACAACCTTAGTGAGTTATTCAAAGAAATTGTGGACCATATCCATTTACAGCTCAGCTTAATATTATGGGCTCACAATGCATACTTCTAATCAGACAGTTTCAAGACACCTTAACCATACAGATTCGATGAATTAATACATTGCAAATATAAACTTTCATAAGACTAAAAAATATAAGAGAAATGCATGAAATTGATTTATCTTCTGTTTCAATTCTTTTCATTTTCAGGAATGTCTTGTGTTTTTTAACAGTATATACAGGAAAAAGCAATTAATGTTGAAGGAATTAATCTTATATTTTAATCAAGGATCTTTATATGAATAAAATATGAAGTAAAAAATTTCCTCATTTAAAATTACAGTGTTTCCGTTCACATAAACCTGCATTTTAATCCATGATCTGTCACTCACTGCTGAGTGACCTTGAGAAAATTGTTTGCATTCCATGAGCTTCAATTTTGTCATTAGCAAAATATGATTAACAATAGTACAGGATAGATAAATTGCATGAAATCATAAATTAAAGAAAGAAAATTTTGCTATTTTAGAAATCTTCAGAAGAGTTTATGATTTTTTAAAAGCCAAGTACCTTACTTGAGATTCAGTCTCTGCCAAAAGAAGCCTAACTGAAGACTTCCTATGCTTGTTATTTAAGGGAGAATTTGCTGAAAGTTTAATGATAAAATGTTTTACACCATGTACAAATGTACATAACCATCTAAGTACATCCAGCACATGGACCTATTTATTTCTAAGTTTCATATGACTGCTCATTAGAATCAAAAGAAAATATTACATAGAGTCTTCAGTTTGAACCTCAAAAACAAAATCTTTCTCCTAACATTATGCAAAGGCAGAACAGAGAATTCTTCCTTCATTATTGCCTTTCATAACTTCATTGATCTAGCCATATAAATATCTTTAAAATCAAAACAGTAAACAAGAAAATATATGTATGAATGTGTGGTCTCCTTAAAAAAATAAAAGGACCCCTGAGTTCAATTAGGTCAGTTCCTGCCAAACTTCATACCTGGAATTACCTGGGGAAGTTTTGTTTCATTTGCCTTTTAATAGTGATTTCTGCAACATTCTTTATTGGTAATTAACTTGAATATTGAAATGTTTTCTACAAATGAGACGTGTTGGGAAGGATTTGTGTATTTTTTTTAAATTTCCAGCTAACTCTAATAAAGTCAGCTTCTGTTAAGTTTGGTTTCACACCTTGTTGTGCCCTGGCAGAGTAGAAATTTCTACTATCAGAATCATCCAGTCATTGTTATTATTCCTTACCTTTCATTACTTTGTTTCACACATATCACTTACAAGAATTTCTACCTTTATCCAGCACAAATATGTAATAAAATCAGTACATTTCTTAATTTTTATGCCAAAAGATACTATATAATTGATTGCATTCCTTTAATGGAGACCATCAAATACTACTTGAATAAACCAGGTCCATCCCCCTCTTACCAAGAATTCCTTTAATTTTTATATTTCTATTTTTCACATCTAGTTCATTCTTGGTTTCTAAAGACTTCTCAAGGAATACCATAAAATAGAGGAGTATATTTTACAAAGTATTTATAATATTTTGGTCAGAAATATATGAAAGATCTTATGAGCTATAAAATTCAGATCATTACAAATACAATTTGTGCATTTGTATATGTACATATTATGATTTTTATTAGACTGTAAAACAAATTTCTTACTTGAAATGATCAGAAATTAAAATGTCCAGTTATTTCCCTACTAGTGAAAAATAAATAGTTAATGAAAACAAAGTATGTATGCCATGTTTTTTCCTTTAAAGTGACACATTTCCTTTTATTATCTGTTACTCGGTCAAACAGTGCCATAATATATAATATATAATCAGTGCTGTATGAATATTAAAATATACTTTATAGCTCTGTAAACTGACTAAATATTTTATACAATATCTCATAATAGTAACCAATTACTTTAAAATTTATCTTACTATACTGATTTCCTTAGTATTCATAAAATACATCTCCACCTCCCCAAATTTTCCTATTTTGACTTTAAGTCTATTAATAATGTTTATATTATCAGCTCTATGTAGTCTCTAAATAAGAGAGCATATTGTATGTATGTGTAGATATATATATATATTTTATATATATTATATATATATACATATATGTATATATAGTATTTGGTACAGTGTCTCACTATACAACTCAGACTCATAGTGATTTTGCTGTTTCCATCCTCCCTAGTGCTGGGATTGTAGGCATGTTCCACCATACGGGTCTTGGTGGCTGGTGCAGTGGCCCTGAAGACTGGGCTGGTACAGCATGTGGTGCCAGAGATCAAAACCTAGAAAAAATAAAAAATAAACTTTTTGAGACTGGGTGTAGTGGCCCATGCCTGTAATCCCAGCTCTTGGGAGGCTCTAAACAGGTGGATCACTATGAGTGTGATCTAGTAGTGAGACCCTGAACACCCTGTGGACCTTCCCTAAAATATAAAAACTTAAAAAACAAAAAAATCAAAACTCAGTCCCTGAGCTTGCCTAAGTAGGCACTTAGTGCACTGAGCTATCTTGCTGGCCCTAGAAAATATATTTAAACTTGTGATTTCACATATATTTTTCACAATCTACACTCACTTACTTTTCAATCAAATTGTGTACTTCATCTTTAAACTGAGAATACTAGGGGTGAAGAATACTAGCCTGGGGTGAAGTTCATTTGGTATAGTGTTTCCTAAGTGGGGCCTCTTGGTTTGATCCCTAGAACTAAAATAAGTAATGCTATCAGAGTATTTCTGAGTAAAACCATTAGTATTAAAATAGCTCTGACTATGTAAGCAAATCATATATTTCATACCTACTGGGGGAAAAAATAAACTACTACTCAGATAGCAACAGTGACGATTATATCAGCACTAAAAAACTCAGACTAACCTGGAGAAAGATCATAAAGCTTATTATAAATAAGGAAAGCCATAAGCCTCCATAATAACACAAATTTATTTTTGTTAGCATATGTTTGTTGTATATAATTGTATTCATCTTATAAAATTGGTACATACACGAATATCACATCTTGATTATTCTACTCCTAGTGACAGTGATTAAAATGAGCAACCGCACAATTGTAAAAGAACCAGAACATTGTCTAATTGTCTACTGAGACCCATAATGTACTTTCTTATGGATTTTGTCTCCATAAGTAGCAGAAATATTCAATGGTTGCTTTAGTTGATTCAAAGAAAATAAATGATTATCAAAGCATGCAAGTAGCTTTCTCCCCCAAAGAACGAACTTTTTAGCATGCAGTATGATAGAAAAAGCCAGTGAGACTCTAATGTCCAGAAAAAAAAGAATTGAAAGCACCTACTGGGTCAAAAGGCATCTAAAACAACAAGACTCATACATAAAATACACATGAAGTTCTGAACAATACAAAAGTTGTATGATTGGCTCCTAATATAATGACTCCTGCTAAGGTGGGAAGGAATTGCATCTCTCGGTGTGGAATGATGAGCACCTAAATCCCTGATGAAGTACAATCAAAATAGCCACTTGAGGATGAAATAGAAGATGGTGAGGTCGAAGAGAAGTACTCCTAGGAATCAAAGAGACCTCCTGAGGGAATTTTGTGTGCAGAGATGAGATTATTCTTCTGAAAAGCAACAGAAATATCCACCGTCCTCCTTGAATATCTCTCAAACCCTGTAAGCAACTTCATCAACCATAGACCAATTTTATCCTTCAGAAGCTTAGGTTCAATTTAAGCTCTTCAGCTTTTAATGACAATCAATGTTATTATTATATTGTTTATAGCTATGGAAATCCTAAGTTAAATTCTTTTTAAAAAAATTGGTGATCCTAAAGAAAAACATCTTTACTCTCCTGTTCTAATGAAAATGGAAACATGAATTTAATCAGTGTTGGAAAATGGAAGCGATATTACTAGGCTTCTAATTCTTCACAGTGTGAATAAATGAAAATCAGATTTGTTCTTAAACTGTCCTGACTAAACAAAAAGTGATTTTTCTGTCTCTTCCCTTCCTCTGTATATAGTTTTCCCGATCTCATACTTCCTTGATTCCATCTTCTCTCCCCTCCTTCCCTCTTCATCTTTTCTACCTAATGGAAAATAGATATAGATATTATCATATAGAAAGATAAATATGCATATATTATATACTAGGAAACAAGCAATAAACAACATAGACTTTTGAAATAGAAAAAAACAAATACATTAACTCAGTGCTTCTTATTTATTTATTTATTTATTTATTTTATCAGTAAATGAAATTCTGCATTTAATGAGCAGATCGTGCACAAATTTCATTAAGCCACATTTGTAGTACCCCAAATAAGATAAAGATCACTAAAACTAGAGAACTCAGTACATATACCATTAAAATTCACTTGATCAAAATTTTCAAAGTGGTCCTGAGAGAAACATCCTATCTGGTTAGGGCAGCTATTAGTCTCTAGGCGACCATTGCAACTGTCCTACTAACCTGTTTTGAAACTGTCTCATTGCTATTTCTTTCTCATTAAAATTAGTACAAAAATACAATGCATATTGATGTCTTCATAATGCTTATTCAGAGGACAAGATGTAGATGTATCTTTATCTAAACAATATTAGTATAAACCTTTCTTCTCAGTGAACTAAGAGAAAGCACCTGTATGTCTACCTATCTTATATGCATACACATGGTCCTTTATTTATACTTTTGCAAAGTTAGTAACATATTTATTTATTTTTACCCTGAAAATGTATTAGAATTTTTCAGAGAAACAGAATCAAAAGGGCGACCCTATAGAAGAGATTTATTATAAGAAAGAGGCTTTCTTTCTTTAGCAACTTCAACAAGAGCATGGGGAAAAGTGAGTGCTATGGTGATGCCTAGTAATGGGGAAATTGGAGAGACCAGTTACCCTGCTTAAGTGGGGTCAGGGGCTCACTTGTGTCATTGCAGGAAATGTACAGATTGTATGGCAGCCCCCTAGGAGCATGCAACCATGGAGTTGCATAGTGCACATATGGAGGCACTTGACTCTGTTCTTCTAGATAAGAGGCAGAAAAACTTGTCCATCATCAAAAACTATCCAGAATGTCTGATAATTTTTTATCATTTGAATGATTAATATCATAATAAACTCACACCTATTTGTTTACCCTAGACAAGAATGTGTTCAGTCTATTAAGGACCTTCAGATAAATCCTCTACGGAGTATATCTGACTGGTGATCACAACTATGACCCTCTTCAGCTGAAAGTGGTCAGAACAGTCTTTACTCCTTGCCCTCTCCCAGAAATTTGGGGTACTTCCTCAGACAGGGAACAATTAAGTTAGAAATAAATATTGTTGGCAGTCAAACAGGGTTAGGCCCTAGAAAGGAGACAGTGTAGGTAAAACTGTGGATGGAGACATAGTCAGTAAAGTCCAGACATCAAGGCAAAAAGTAGAATGACCATACCTATCTACTTCCTATATGGGACGAACATCTACCCATTGACACCAAAATCCATCTCCTACAACCATCCACAATCTCCAAATAAAGATAATAGCAAGTTCACAATTCCATCTAACATGACATAGCTGTACTTCATACAACTCAAAAATGCACTAAATTTTACCCAAGGTTTCAGCTGTTACAGTATTCCTCAAAGTTCCCATAAAAGCTCTGTATCCAAGGCAGATTTTTAAGTGTGATACCTTTAAAATTCAAAAAGTAAGTAACATAATCCCAAATAATGTCCTGGTTGCATAATAAATTTATTAATGATTCTAAACAAAATGCAATAGGACTCCACAAATATATATCTCAGAATAAGATATTAAGAAATTGTACTCTTCAGTATATAAAATTCATGGTGCATTACAATGAGATGAATTTTATTCTCAGGAAAGTAAATTTCATTTAATATTATAAAATCCATTACATAACTCAGCACAATAATAGAAAGATGGTGATAGTCTCACTGTACCATATCAATAAATGCAGAAAATTAACTTGACAAAATCAGACAAGTTCAAAGTAAATCCACAGGTGATGACCCAATATCATGACCATGACTTATGCAAATATCTACCAGTATTATTGTATGACCTCTTGGCATGGATGTACAATAAATCAATTTGGCACATTAGATGCTGATGATGGGAGTACGATTTTTGACTAATCTCATTATAAGTGATTTTCATTATACTCTACAAATAAAAAATGAAATTCAGTATATTCAATTAGGAAGATGATGCATGATAGAAGAGATAGATAGACAGAAGATAGATAGATAGATAGATAGATAGATAGATAGATAGATAGATAGATGATAGATAGATAGACAGACAGAGAGACAGACAGACAGATAGATAGATAGATGATAGATAGATAGATTTTCTTGTTTTAGATTATATTTGGAGGAATATTTCTTGTTTATTTTGGGAAAGATGAACTACTTGGTAAATAATGTTGGAATAGTTGACTGTTCTTTTGGAAGAATTACAATAATAACAAAGTAAAATCCAGATTAATTTAAGAATTAATATGTTTTTAATCCCTCTAAGAGTTATGTAGGAATTATTTTAACCTAGTAAATGAAAAGCTGTTTTTTTCTAACATGACATAAATGAAGAAGTCATCAAAAAATGATGACAAATTTGAACACACAAAAATAAAATCTTATAGAAAAAAATGACCACTAATGATAAAAGACCAGTATCCTATATATTTGAACTGCAAGTCAAATAAGAAAAATTACTGGTATAAATACAAATGACGACATAAAGCATGTAAATACTTTTAACCTCATCTCTTATCAAGAAGAATAAAACTAAATAGTCATCTTGGCTGGACGCCAAGACTCAGCTATTTGACCAAACAGCATTCTGGAAGTTTGAATGAAAGTGTTTTTTAATAACATTTACATTTAAATGTGTGGTCCTGGAGTAGAAATTGTGTGCTCAGTTGAAAGCTAAATCAGAACCAAATTGACCTTCCCTACTAAGGGTATTCACCAGCGGACTGTTTTCACACTTCATCTCCAACATTGACTCTTCCTAGTGTGCCAATGGACTTTCCTTTGAGATACATATATTCTATTATTTGTACTCTGGAGAACCTTGACTAATACACTGAGTTACTAAATGTTAAATATCAACTTTTCAAAAATGTAAAATACAACCTCTCGCTGGCAGAGTTATGGGGGTTCTTACACACTGTTGAAAGAGAAAGGGCTGATTCCATTGGAGAAGATAATTTGTCAGTATGTATCAAAATTTCAAAGGGAGATAGTAATTAATCTACAGCATTACTTTAGGAGATGCATAAGAGCCTAAGCACATACCAAAAGGATTTTCCTTGTAGCCTTATTTATCAAGTACTACATGCCAACACTGTGTTATGACTGACCTTGTTTTCTCACTTTATGAATATGTATATATATATTCATAGGTAAGCTTGATTGTCAACATGATTATCTTGGGAGCTACCCACAAAATTAGTAAATCACATTTCTATGTGTGCATGGTTGGGAGAGCTATGGAGCCTTAACTTGGGGCTCTATATCTGGTCCCTTACCTCCTCCACTCTGGCTCCTATGACCTACCTCCTCCACCCAGGTACCATCTCCAAGTAGGTTTTTCTGCTTTGAACCCAGCAGTGCAGTTTGTACCTTCACCTTTCCATCACTTCTACACAAGTCTCAATTTTATTAAAGTTGTTAAACAAGATTAACTGGCACAAATATACCCTTTGGCAACTTGCCATCTATCACATCTTATCAAGCCATATTACTCTCCAAATAAATACAATAATCAAGGCATAATTCTGCCTAATATGATGAATCTATTCTGTTACAATAAAAATGTACTAAACTCGGTCTTAAAGCCTCAATTATTCAAATGTTGCTCAAAACTGCAAGTCTTAATTTTTTTTAGAACTCAAGGAAACTCAAAGATGAATCCCTATAAAAGTAAGAAACTAAGATACATAATCCAAAAACATTACCAGAAGGTAAAAATTATCATGCCTACCAAGAAGGAATGAAAGGATAGAAAAAATTCATACAAAAACAAGAAAATAATTCAGCATGGCAAACATTAACGTATGTGGCCCTATTTATAGCATCTGGACACATGGTGAAGAGTTGTGAGTTCTGGAGAGTTGTACAGCTTTGTCCCTATGGCTCTGTTATGTGCAGGTCACATGATCTTTCTTGTACTGGCTCCATTTATTACCTATGACCTTTGTTGAGAAACGTTCCATGTTGCTGGTGTCATCATTTCCTAGGCTCTCCACTAAAGCTTTGGCTTCACTCTCACAGCTTCATACGTCATACTTGTAATTGAAATAAACCAGACACACTATATCGTATAGTCTCTCTAGTATAAGAAGTCAAAAGAATAAATACAAAGAGAAATGTACAACAACAACTAAATAAAATTGAATTAGATAGGGCAAACTGAATGGCATATGCAGCAGGATAATAAGTAGCTTTTGGCCCTAGCCTTTCAAGGTCAGCGAAGACTCAGGACATAAGATAACCTGTACTGTAACATCATGAAACTCAGTTGTGCCCCAAATTTTCTGATCCAGGAGATCAAGGGGCCACAGAGGAAAGAGATTGATGATGTATAGTGTGCCTGAGGGGAGTCACATGGAGAGAAAACATTTTCTCAGGCTCTCACAGAGAACAAACTCGTCAAGCATTGGCCATGACTCATCCATATGGATGACACAGACAAAGGATCTACAGAGTAAGGTACAGGATTACAAGATAAACCCTGAGAGGACTTCACTGACCTCATCAGAAACAAAAGCTACATCTTTTGGTATATAGGTCTTGATCTATCTTGTTCTTAACCATCCAGCAGAAAAGTATAAAAATGAAGTATATAACATGGGGCCATAATAATAAGTTGAGCTGCAAATGGCTATAGTCAACAACTTCTTCAGATAACACACTATTATTATGGAATGCTAGACTGTGTTTGATTGTGTCACCAAGTTCAGGCACCTTAAATTGGTTTAATGACAATGGAGTGCTCATTTTTGACAGTCTAGACAAAAAAAGGGGGAATACAAAGGAAGAATCATGATGTGTGTGTATAAACAGTACACTTAGGATAAATATGTCATGCTTCTGCATAACTCTATGAGAAGAAAGATTTGCACTAATAGTGATTGGACAAGTTGTTATGTTGGCTTCTAGTACTGTGGACAGACACTGGGGAGATAACAGGGTAGAGGGTGTTAATTGTTGAAGCTTCATACATCATGTTCCTACTGACTCCCAAAAGGGACCTCTGGGGCCAGGGAGATGGCTCAGTGGAATAATTGCTTTCCTGGAAAGCACAAGGCTCTGAGTTCAATCCCCGGTTTCACAAAAAAAAATAAATAAATAAATAAAGGAACTCTGACCAGCAGTACATTTCCTGGTCTCCCAGGCCTTCCTCAGAATTCTAAATGGAAGTCTCTGTGATCCCAAAACTTTCTCCTTCTGCATGCTTGTGTAACCAGAATCATGCGGAAAATGTCAAGTTCTGCTGCCACCTCTAGCAATAGCTGAGCATTTTTAGATCATTGCTGCAGTAGCCTCTAGATGCCTAGATAGATGGACACACTGAAATAAATCTTAGGAAACCAATTTCCTAGATGGTCTTTCTCTAGCAAAGGGCCCAAGGGGCTCTTTCCTCATATGAAAAAGGTTTATAGGTTTTTAGCACTGAGCTTGCACTGGGTGAGATCTTGCTGATTCCTTAGATACAATCAGTGCATCGTTACTTTTGTTAGAGTAAAAATACTTGCTTGTCTCTGTAACACTGTTGATCTCTTCAGAAAGTATTATTTAGCCCCAAGTTCATAAGCGTTTCTCTTCTGGACAAATCTGAAGTTTTTCAAATTTCTCTACTCTGCTCTGTGCTCCCAGTTCTCACTATGAATCTGATGAAAAAGTGCACTGACACACCATCTTACTTTTTCAAGCAAATGATTCCCTATCACTAGTACAGCTGCCGCGATTAGATTCATAGATTTCCATTCAGTATTCATACATGCAAAGAAATAAAATAAAACCAGAAAAAAAAAGTGAGATGAAAATTTTCATGTACTATCTTGAAGAAACAAAAATCCAGA
This sequence comes from Ctenomys sociabilis, assembly GCA_004027165.1. NCBI lineage: Eukaryota > Metazoa > Chordata > Mammalia > Rodentia > Ctenomyidae > Ctenomys > Ctenomys sociabilis. Next base: position 500 of record PVKA01053712.1, on the reverse strand, counting down.
GAAAGTTAGGCAAAAACATTGTTAGAGAAAATGGCTTATGATGGATGGGATGAAACTTGGATGAGAGCCTTGAAGATGTATAGGAAAGAAATTTTAAGTTAACTAAATTTTAAATTAAAATTTACATGATATTATTGGGTATATATTTGAAATTTTTTTATTTTCTTATTTATCATTTCTTTTATAAAAAATAAACCATTTATATAATAAATTAGAGAATAGTTTTATAACACTATATTATAATATTAAAATGTATTTTCTCAGAATAAGCCATACACAAAAAAGTTCTCTTAAAAGAGAAACATAGTAGCACGAACTTTCTTTTTAGTAAACTAAGATGAACAGTATAAATGAGGCAGCTTGGAATACATATCCAAATATTTTTAAAGTAGCAGAATATATAATTTGAACTTCTCCCTATGTTTATTTACCCTACTACCATTTCGGTTCTTTATTTATATATATTTGTATAAATATATATATATATATATATATATATA
>PVKA01053711.1:0-11105 GCA_004027165.1 Ctenomys sociabilis | reverse complement strand
AAAAAAAAAAAAAAAAAAAAAAAAAAAAAAAAAAAAAAAAAAAAAAAAAAAAAAAAAAAAAAAAAAAAAAAAAAAAAAAAAAAAAAAAAAAAAAAAAAAAAAAAAAAAAAAAAAAAAAAAAAAAAAAAAAAAAAAAAAAAAAAAAAAAAAAAAAAAAAAAATATATATATATATATATATATATATATATATATATATAACCATCCTGTTGCATAGTTACAGCAATTTCATGAACCCATTTTACAGAAAAGGAATGAAACAATTCACCTAACGACAATATGTTACTGGTAAAGTTTCTAACTCCAATCACATGACATCACATTCCAGGCAGGCTTTCCATACCACACTGCTCTCCATGTCACAACCCAAAGTCACAAAACTATCCTGTCTCCCAATTTGCACAGAACTATTACCCATACTGTAAGAACAAGTGTCAGCCATGAATGTTATCTTGTGTCATCATGAAAGGGAAAGAAATTCAGCCTTTGCTCTGAGAAGACCAGCATTTTGTTCAGTATCCATTCTATACTTTGCTGATGTAGATCTCCCAAAGCCTTTCAGGTAGGTGTAGGTATTTCCATCATGTATACCTCAGTAAATAGGTCCACAGAAGCCTACTAATTTAACAAGATCACACACTGGGAATGGGGACATAGCTCAACCAAACAGTGCCTGCCTGGCAAGCATGAGGTTGGGAGTTCAATTCCCCATACCAAAAAAAAAAAAAAATCACACCTGCATGACTTTAACCATATGTCAACTACACTACACACTGCTTTACATGATATCATAGTGATGCCCTTTCCTGGGCAACAAGAAAGAAAAACATGGTCTAAAGTATTGTAGTTTTTTGTTTTTTTTTTTTTGGGGGGGTGGTGTTGAGGATCAAACTCAGGACCTTACACTTTTGCCAGGCAGACACATGCTGCTGAGCTATCCCCATATACCCTTGGCCCTTTAAAATATTGTTCAACATTCTCCCACTTGTTGCTGCTATAATCTCAGTACCCAGAAAAACACCTTTCCTCAGTCCGATTTTCTCTGCTTTACTCTTACCAAATGTTGGCCTCACTATACCTGGAAGAGGCTAGTCACTAGACAGGAGGGATGTAGCCTCTGACTAACAGTGTCTTACATGGCCACACAATTCCTACAAATATTTTTCCCTGAGTGTAAGTCTATCAAATATGGCAACCAGCAGAAATGCGACCTTGCCCAAATAATTAGTAAGCAAAAACAATGAATAAATTATGAAAAAAAAAAACCTACCACTTAAATCACTACTTGTAAGACAAAACAGAAAAACAACAAAACACACAAAAGAAATTATATTAACCATCCCAGAGTCCGATATCCCACACTACTGTGAATACTCTTGTCAATTATTAAACACAGCATTAACCTCAAAATATTATGTGCTTACCCCCAGGTTGTGTTAATAAGGTGGACAAAGACAGATAAGAAAAACTGTAAACATGACATTTGAGATAATTTAAACCAGAAAAGATTGAAGGACTTGTTAGGGAAAAAATTCAATTAGCTTTAACTAGTTAAGGTGTATTGAGACTCCCAAAGGGGGCTTCCTTATCTGAAGCAAGCAGGAGGAACTTTGTGTTAGCACAAGCTGTACTTATAATGGAAGATTAATAGCTAAAAAGACTTTTAACCAAAATTCCATGTTCAGAGAACAAATAAAAAAAGCTATGCCTGAGCCAAACTGGAGAGGCCAGTGGAAAAGACTACTGTAAGGAGTAAGTACAGGAGTGGGTAAAATGGAAACAGGAAGAACTGAGCTATTGGGGAGGAAGGAGGGAAGCAAGGGACAGAAAAGGCTGAGATCCAGGAGATATGGATGGATGGATGGAGGTCTAGAAAAGTTAAGGAAGTGAATGCCTGAAACCAGTCTGCCTGTGCAAAGGGCATCCTCTTCTACATGCTAAAATTAAGCCAAAGGAAATGAACTGGACAAGATTATTAAAAAAATGGAATTCATTTAATGTACAGAATAGAAGAAGATCCTACACAAGGATAAGGGGAGCAGGACTGTGGGTTGAGGTTATCCTCTAGGACCCAGGCCCCTGGTTTGACTGCAACACAAGCCCACACAGCCAAAAAGATAAGGGAAGTAACTGAAAGAGAACAGAGGTAACTTTTAAAAATGTACTAGCCTTATTATTAGTACTGGTACTGGGAACTGAACTCAGGCTCTTGTATTTGTCAGGCAGGCATTTGTGCCACTATATCGCTGACCCTGCATTACCATTAAATGGGTGAGTCGTATGGTAAGTAACTTACATCTCAAATGTTGTATTTTGGGGCTCGGGAGGTAGCTTAGTAGAGTAAGTGCTTGCCAGGCAAGCACAGGATCCTGAGTTCAATCCCAGGTCCCGCCCAGAAAAAAAAAATTGTTAGCCAAACAAACTTAAAAATAAATAAATAAATGTTATTTTTAAGTGTGTGAAACTGGGAGTAGTTGGATGATTTAATTAGCTGGATGGGGGCTGGCTCAGTGGAATAAGCACTTCCCTGGCAAGCACAAGAACCTGAGTTCAATCCCTGGTTCTGCCAAAAAAAAAAAAAAAAAAAAAAAGCTGGATTAATTTAGCTGTCTGTAAGAGTACCCTAATATCCCTCCCTAAACTGACTTGCCTCTAGGAACATCTCTGTTGGAAGAACGCATTAGTCTCAGAAGTCAGGAGTACCTACAGAAAAAGCAGTAGGGAGGAATACTGCTTCCTCTTTAAAGAGGTCTTTCTCCATTTTTGCCTTTGAAATTTATCAGATAAGAACTTATCAGATAGTGTGAGGGATGAAAGCTTTTGTGTAAGTGGGTCTACCTTGAAGCGGAATATCAGGTTTTTTTCTGGGATGATCTGCTGCCAAACTCTAGTCAAAGAGAACACGATCTGGGGTGGAAAGGTCAGGTCAGTTCGGGAGAAATCCAGAAGGTTTATCGTGAATTGATCACATAATTCCTGTCTCTCTCCTCTCAAACTGGACTAGACTCCATGTCACCTCCTGCTGTTACTTGCAAAGACAGATGTTTTGCAGTGATCCCAGAAGTGTCTTGACGAGCTGCCCACTTATGCAAATTAAAAAGCCACTGGGGAGCGACCTGGGTGAAGTCAGGCGCCACATACAGAGCTGGGCTCCCGGTTCCCGCCACCCAGTGGAGGAACGAAGGAGAGGAAAAGACAAGCGGGTACAACCGACCACCTCTCTCCTTTCCATCAAACAGGGTTTCGGGGAGCTACCCCTTCTCCTACATCCTCCCTCGTCTCGGGCCGCGATCCCGAGGAGGGGTCGGCAACGGCGAGCGCCCCCACCGGCGACACGCGCAGCTCCCCAGCGATAGCTTTCGCCGCCGCCGCCGCCGCCGCCGCCGCCGCCGGGTCGGGGCCTCCCCCGGAGCAATAGGCTATCGATTCAGCTGCCTGTCGCTAGGAGCCCCGAGAGAGCGAGGCCTACCCCGCCGGGCCAGAGCCCCGGCCTCGATTTCGCCACTTTCCCCACGCCGGAGGGCGAGCCTGGGGGCAACCAAGCTCTGCAGGGAGGGAGGGCGGGCGGAGAAGCGCAGACCACCTGCAACGGCGGCCCCAGAGAGGCGGGGTGAGGGGCCTGGCTCCAGCCAGCGAGTCTCTGGGGGTCGCCCGGCCACCCTTGCCTCGCGAGTTGCGCGTTCAACTTCGGGCGAGTGCCCCTCGGCCTCCGGGCCCTCGCCACCCGTCGAGGCGTAATAAAAACAAGACGCGGAAGAGATCAGCACGGGAGCGACGGAGGCGGCGCGACCCCGGCCCCTCGGGCTCGGCCCTGTCACCGCCCGGCCCCTAGGGGCCCTCTCCGGGTCCCCCGCGCCCCAGGCTCGCGCTCTCCACGCCCCGGCCTGCCCCCACAAGCCCCCCAGTACCCCTCCCGCACCTCTGCAGAAGAGCGGAGGAAGAGTTTGCCGTCAAACTTTGCCAGGCGGCGGCCGGGCCCCCTCCCCAACCCACGCCGCAGGGGGCCGTCGGCAGGAGAGCTCGCCCGGCGCTCGGGCTGAGACGAGTTACGGACCTGTCAACCATTTTGGGTCTTTTATTTTTAAACGGGAGACACCCTCCCTCCGTCTCCCGCCCGCCCGCCCCCTGCAAGGCTTTCGTTTGACACCCCATCTTCCCACCGCCGAGAGGGTCAGAGGAGGGAGGGGTGGGGACGGAGGGCGGCGAGGGAGAGCGACAGGGAGGCGGAAGGGGAGGGGGGTTGATTTACCTGAGACCAGCCACTGGCCTCCATTGTTGGAGAATTCAATGGCATTGACACAGCCGAAGTGGCCGAGGAGGTCCTTCTTGTAGAGGTTTCTGCAGCCCCGCAGGCGTCTCCTCTGAAAGTCCTGAGTGAGCAGGGGGTCCCCATGCAAGCCCCGCTGGGACAAGAAGCCCACCACTGACCTCATGCTGCCCCCCAGGCCTGCTCTCCTCTTCATGCTGGAACCGCCGCCGCCGCTCGCGCCGCCGCCCCGCCCTCGGCCCCGGCCCCGGCCTCGCGCGCGGCCGTCGCTCCCGCCCGGCCCTCCCCCCGCGCTGCGCGGCGCTTGGACGGCGCTCTAGCCAGCCATGGTCGCGGCGCGAGTGTGCGGCCGCTCGGCGGCGTCGCGGCGTCCCGACGGTGCCGGCCTAGCTCGCGCGCTCCCTCCCTCCCGCCTCCCGGCTCCGCCCTCCCGCGGCCTCTCCGCCCCCTCCCGCAGCTGGTCCTCCGCTGCGGCCGCGCTTCCGTGCCGCGCGCCCCTTCCGCCGGCCGCCGGGCTGGACGCGCGCGGGCGCTGCCGCCCCTCCCCCGCCTGCTGCCGGCCGGAAGAACGCGGGCGGCGGCCTGGGACCGCGGGCGGCGGCGAGCCGGGGCCCTCCCGCAGCGCCCGCACTCTGGAAAGTTGAATGCGCCGAACAAAGTGGCTGCCGGAATGCGGGCTCGTCCGACCTCCCCACCCCGGCCCGGCCGAATTCGGCGAGATTGCGGCCCGGGGTGGCAGGACTCAGGTCCTTCTGCCTCGCTTCACCGACTCCTCGGCCCACCAGCGCAGTCCAGGGGAAGGGGACACCGGGGACTGGACTTTGGGAGGAAGGTTGCCTAGAGATTCGGTCAGTGCACCTGCCCACGTCTCCAGTATCATTTTAACACAACTGCTCCATCCCCCGGTTCAGTTCTCTAATTCTCCCTTCCTGCAGCTCTTCCGCCAGAAGGAAAAGACTACATTGTTCTGTGGAGTACGTATTAGAATGTAATTACGGAAGAAAAGGATTGAAAAGGGACTGTAGAGCCCGATCGGTCTTAGAGTGCTCGAAGTCTTAGAAGTGCTGGAAGCTTGGCAGTCCCTACCAAAAAAAAAAAAAAAGAGACGAGGGAGGAGGGGAGAGGAAAATATGGGGGATAGGAAGAAGGGAAGGAAAAAAAATCCAGACAGTCCTGTGAAATATAAAGATTTTATCCATTGGTTCTAGAAACACTTGCAAGCCTCAGGAAGCATTATTGGAACCGGGAGGTTTTACAGCTGTTAGCTAGCGGGTGTGGCCTAAGACCCAAGTAGATGTTTCAATAGATTGGAAGTCACCGAGTCAGCCCCATTGAGAAAAATGGGTAAGTGCCTTGGAATTTTCCAGATACAGAAGTTCCCTTTTCAACGTAGTACTTCTCTTGTAAGCTAAATGCTAATAAGCTACTGAAGTAGGCGTCACTTTTGCCATTTCAGTTTAGCATCCTGAACATCCCCTGGCCCAGAGATGTTACAGAAGTACCTGGATACAACATCCATGAAAGATAGGCTGAAGGAAAATTTTAAAAAGAAAAAAAAAAATGGACTGAATGTGGAAGAGCTTCCCTTGTCAAGCAAAATTATCTACGATATTTGAAGTAAATTAATCATCTAGTAACAAATACGCAAATATTTAATCAGACAGTCCATTTTATAACAAATATTGCAAAATTTAATCAAAAATAAGCAAATTCCAGAGATTAGAAGGTCACTGGATGTGTGGTAGCTCTGGTTTTTATTTTTTGTTTTGTAGTCCTGGGAATCAAATCCAGAGGCATTCACCCCTGAGTTACATACATCCTCTTCCCTGCTTGTTTAGTGGTACTTAGAATTGAGCCCATAGTCTGCACTGAGCGCCATCCCCAGCCCTTTATCATTTTTTATTTTGAGACAGAATTCACCAAGTTGCCCAACTGGTGAGCTCAAACTTGTGATCTTCCTGTCTTAGCCTCCCAAGTAGTTGGCGATTGCAGACATTTGTCACCACGCCAGACAAGAAATTACAATACTAATGAAATATTTATTTTGTATTGTAGGGAAGGGTCTACAGAGTTTTCAGGGTCTCACCTCTAGATCAGTAGTAGTGATCCTCCTGTTTACAGCTTCCTAAGAGCTGGTATAACAGGCACACGCGCCTCCATGCCCAGTCTCAATCACTGTCTCTGTGCACCCTGGGGGCAGGGCGGGCACCACAGGCCCAGGAATTGAACCCACAGCCCCTGTGCCTACTTGCAGGTGTTCTCAGAGTTCTTTACAATGAGTGTTTATTCATTACAACCACAACATAAAGACAATGGTACACTAGCTGAATTAAAGATTTATAGCATTACTTTTTTTTTCACAACAATATCATCTTGTGCAAGTGATCACTCCCCTTTGTTTTGTTTTGGTACCAAGAGTTGAACTCACAGCCTCCACTTGCCAATAGTGCTATGCCACTGAGCTATCTCCCCAGAGGCTAATTTGCCTTTGTGATGACTGGATTGTCTCCCACACTGTGATGCAAGCTCTCTGAAAGCAGCAACTGTGTGTGTTGGGCTCAGGAGGAGCAGCAAGAGGCAGCACATGCTGGCCCTTAGTGGCCACTTAGGATATACTGAATACTTGTATACACTTTGGAAGGATGGGGGAATTTGGTAATGACTCCTGCTTCAGGTGTGTTGATTCAAGGTATCTGCCCTTTATTCCAGGGAGCCCATTTATTGCAAGGCTAGTTTCTCATTTTGCTGTTCTTGTGCTTGACATGATCAACTCACATATCCCAAACCAGCAAGCCCTCTGGTTCCTTTCATTTAATAACCCATCATCTACTGAGTTCTGCCAGGGTTGGGAGACATGGATACATGATATGTTCTAAGTGGCCTTTACTATGACAGTCTTAAGTCGCTCCCTCCTCTCTCACATGAGTATATGCCCTTTTTCCACAATTTTAAATATGGCTGTTCCCCCCCAATCTCTAGAAAAACCACTTACTTCAGCATAAAAATAACCCAGGATCTCATGCCAGGTCAATTTTAGGACTTTGCTGGAAACTTCTTTAATTGCTCAGTGACCATGTGTGGCAGAAATATAGAACCACCCAATCTATCTCCTACTGCTATACTGGATAGCTGTCATGGTAGTGAATAAAATCTCTCTGTAATTAGTGTTGCCAGATAAAAACCAGGACATTCAGTTCACTATGAATTGCAGATACTAATATTTTAATATGAGTATTCCATACAATATTTAGGATATACTCACTAAAATTATTCAAGCTGGGTGCATGTCTGTAATCCTAGCACATGGGAGGATGAGGCAGGAGGATTACTGCAAGTTCAAGGCCAGCCCGGGGGCTACAAAATTAAACACAAGACCAGCTTAAATTGTATACCAAGACCTTGTTTCTAAATAAATAAATAGAAAACAAGAAGCAAAATCAAATTCTTGAGTAATTTCTGGGTATACTGTAGAATGTATTGAAGAAGATAAAAAAGTTGTTCATAACTTTCTAACCTAGGCCAACAAAAGTGCATTAATATTCATACTCAAGGGGCCATGGAGATAGTAGAATAAGCACTTGCCTGGCAAGCATAAGTCCTGAGTTCAATCCCTGGTACCGCAAAAAAAAAAAACCTTGAAATGCTATTTTGGAAAGTCATTCTGGAAAAACCAAGGTACAGAAATTGCTAAACACTGGATTCCTTAATTGTTCCCTTATTGCTAGGGGTTCAATGTTAGTCAAATGTATAGTTTCTGGAAACTCATGTACTCTTTAGCATATATTTTAGGGGTTTGGTTTGGTTTTTTGAGGCAGGAGCTAATGTAGAGCAGGTTGGCTTTGGTCTCGCCATAGCTCAGGCTGGCCTGGAGCTCATGTTTTTCTTTTTTCTTTCTTTTTTTTTTTTTTTTTACAGAACTGGGGATTGAACTGAGACCCTTGTGCTTGCCAGCCAAGCACTTATTCTACTGAGCCATCTCCCCAGCCCCACTTTTGTTACTTTGTCATTTGTGCTTTTTGGTTATTTCTAAGTAACCATTGCCTAATCCAAGATCTCAAAGATATACTTACTCCTGTATTTCTTCCATTTTACAATTTTAGCACTTACATTCAGGTCTGCAATTCATTTTTATCTTTTTTTTTTTTCTCAGTACTGGGTGCAATTCATTTTTATTTATTTATTTATTTGTTTGTTTTGTCTTTTTGAGACAGGGTCTCACTGTGTAGTTCAGGTTGGCCTTAAGCTCACTTTGTAGCTCAGGCTGGTCTCGAACTCACTACAATCCTTCTGCCTCAGCCTCCCGAGTGCTGGGATTACAGGCCTGCGCCACCAAGCCTGGCTTCATTTTTAATTACTTGTTGTATATGGCATGGTACGGGGTCCATCCGTATTCTTTTGCAGGTAGTTATCAATTGTCCCAGCACTGTCAGTTTAATATGAGTCTTTTGTCCACTGAATTACTAGCTTATAGAAATGTGATAGGCTTTTATATATGTGCCTTGTATCCTGCAGTAAACTTAACCTTTATAGTTGTTTATGGACTCCTTAAATTTTCTGTATACAAAATTATATCATCTACTAATATAAATAATTTTTACTTTTTCCTATTAATCTGGGTGCCTCCTATTTCTTTGTCTTAACTAGTTTCCTTGGCTAGAAACTGTATTGCAATGTTGAATAAAAGAACAGACATCTTAATTCTGCTATTGGGGAAAACATATAGTCTTTTATTCACCAAGTAGTATGTCAGTGATGAGTCTGATGTTTATTCCCTTAATTAGATCACAGAAATATTTTTTTAGCATGAAAGGTGTTGAATTTTTTCAAGTGCCTTTTCTTTATCTACTGAATAATAGTTTTTTCTTTATTAATATGCTATACTATGTTGATTGATTTTCATAGTTTTGCTTTTTATCTGTTTGATACAAGGTCTCCCTATGCAGTTCAGGCTGGCCCTGAACTCACTTTGTAGCTCAGGCTGGTCTCAAACTTACAATGGATCTTCCTGCCTCACCTCAGCCTCTGCCTCTGGAGTGCTGGGATTACAGGTGTGCAGCACCACACCCAGCTCATTTTTGTTGTTGTTGTTTTGTTTTGTTTTATTTAGATAATCCTATGCTGTAGTCCAGGCTGGCCTTCATGGTAGTGTATTGCCCAGGCTGGCCTCAAACTGGTGCACTTCCTATCTCAGCCTCCTGAAAGCTGGATTACGAGGGTGCAGCACTGGTTCTGGCTATAGTTTTCCTTTTTATGATAATTTTGTCTGGTTATGGTATCAAGGTGATACTGGGCTCATAGGATGAGTTACGATGTCCAGTCTCCTCTATTTTTTGCAAGTGTTTCTGAAGGATTAGTATGTTTTTTCCTAACATTTAATACAGTTTTCCAAGGAAGACATCTAGACTGGGCTTTTCTGAGAAAGTATGTAATTACTGATTCAAACCCTTTGCATGTTATAAAAAAGTAACTTTCTTCCTTCCTTCCCTCCTTCCTTCCTTCCTTCTTTCCCTCCTTCCTTCCTCCCTCCCTCCTTCCCTTCCTTCCTTCCTTCCTTTCTTTTGTGGAAATGGAGATCGAACTTGGCACCTTTGCACTTGCCAGGCAGGTACTTATGCTACTGAGCTATTTCCCTGGCCAGTAGTTCTCTTTGGATTTTCAATTTCTTCTTAATTCAGTTTTGGTAGTTTGTGTGTTTCTAAGAATTTGTCCACTTTATGCATATTACCTACTTTGGTGGCATGTGTATAGTTATGTTTATAATCTTTTATTTCTCTAAAGTTGGTAATGATTTCACCTCTTTCATTCCTGATCTTGATAATTGGAGTCTTCTTGTTTTACTTGATCACTTAGCTAAGTTTGTTGGTTTTGTTGATACTTTGAAAGAACCAACATTTGGTTTTGATTCTGTTGCTTTTCTAAATTTAATTCATTTCTACTGTATTTTTATTTCTTCTGATTGCTTTGGATTTAACCATTTTATGTTCATCTGAGTTTTTTTTGTTTGTTTGTTTCTTTTTTTTTTGAGAGTAGATGTTGGGACTGGGGTGATGGCTCAGTGGTATAAGCACTTCCCTGGCAAGCACAAGGGCATGAGTTCAATCCCCAGTTCCGCCAAAAAAAAAAAAAAAAAATAGAGTAGATGTTTACAGCCATTACCTTCTAAGTACTGTTTTACCTTAATCCTAGATTTGTTATGTATTTTTAAAAATTTTTTTAAATCTTATTTATTTATTTGGTGCATGGTCTTGCTACCCAACTCAAACTCAGAGTGATCCTCTTGTCTCAGCCTCCTCAGTGCTGGGATTGCAGGTGTGCGCCACCACACCTGTGGCTGGCTCAGTATGCCTGGGGTTGGGGGGCGGCATGCAGTGCCAGAGATCAAATTTAGACCACTGAGCTATCTCCCTAGCCCATGTGTTATGTATTTTTTTGTTTATTTTCATTCATTTCATTCATCTTAAAGGTATAGGGACCTGGGAAATGACTTAGTAGAATAAGCACTTGCCTGGCAAGCACAAGAGCCTGAATTCAATCCCTGGTTTAAACAAAAAAAAAAAATTTTTTTAAAGGCATGTTCTGCCAGGTATGGTTTATAGGCATATGCCTATAAATCCCAGCACATAGGAGGTTGAGGCAGACAGATTACTGTGAGTGCAAGGCCAGCCTGGGCTACTAGGAAGACTGTCTTAAAATACAAAAAATGAAATAAAATAAAAATTCTAATTTTCCATATCACTTTCTCTTTGATTCATTGGTTACTTAAGGCTTATTTTCTCTCCTTTTTTTTTTTTTTTTTTTTTTTTTTTTTTTTTTTTTTTTTTTTTTTTTTTTTTTTTTTT
>PVKA01053710.1:0-11112 GCA_004027165.1 Ctenomys sociabilis | reverse complement strand
GATAAATTAATACATTGCAAACTGTTTTCATAATGTTTTGGTATTGTACAAGGTGCATACATGATATTATTTTTACAGATATTATTTTAGCAGATGTCTCTTATCAGTAAATTAAGAGTGTAGCTGTTTACTTATTTTTTATACCTGAATTATATCAAAAATTCAATAATTATTTTCCTAGTGGATGACCATAGTACTAGAAGCCGACATAATATCCTGTCCAACCACCATTAGTGCAGATCTTGCCTCTCATAGAATTATGTAGAAGCACGGCGTTATTTATCCCAACTGTACTGTGTATACATACACATCATGATTTTTTTCTTTCTATACCCCTTCCTTTGTCTACACCTGTCAAAGGTGGGCACTCCATTGTCATTCAACTAACTTAGGTGCTTGAACTCGATACCACAGTCCAACACAGTCCAGCATTCCACAACAATAGTGAGTTATTCAAAGAACATGTTGCCCTTAAAATTAAATTATTTCACAGAGAAGTGAGAAAACATGTGCAGATTAAAACCATTCGTGACGTAGAAATCAAGTCCATTCTTCTGGTAATGAAAGTCTTGGATGGACCTATATTCTACTGTGAGTTATTCTGCCCTGGACATAAAATTCTAGGTACTTTCTTGCAAAAGAATTTCCATGGAAACTTTTTATCCAATTAAAGAGATCAAGTGAAATCCACTATCCCTTATGTTTTCTTTTAAAATCATGAGGTGAAGTTGGCTATGTTTTTGTTTTGTAAGGTCCAAGGGGATATTAAATGGCTGGCCATGCTCTTAGAAGCTTCCTTTTGTCCTTATTCTACTGCTCCTGAGAAGAGATTGGCCAGCAATGTCAAAGCTGTTTGGGGTTTTTTGTCTGTCTTGCTTTCCTAGAGAGCTTTGCAAAATGGTAGAGTCTAGTGCTCCTCCCGCCGAGGGTACTGCAGCATCAGAAGTCAGAAAATATATGCAACTGCTTTGAAGATAACAATACACAATAATAATAACCATTGTTAATTCCCTATCATCTTGTTTTGAAATTCTGAATTATTTTATTAGGTTTTTTTATTCTCTTTAAAAAGAGAAAAGAACATTTTTCTCAAACTGAGTATTCAAGGAATATGAGTATACATTTGATTTTGGTAATAGTGTCCTGTGTTGTTGTTGTTTTTCTGTATTTTAGGGAAAGATCTGCAAGGTGTTCAGGATCTCACTACTAGATCAGACTCATAGTGATTCTCCTGTTTACAGCCTCCCAAGTGCTGGGATTACAGGCAGGCGCTACCACGCCCAGTCTTAATCACTGTCTCAGTGCTCCAGGGTGGGGCTGGCATGGCATGTTCTGATGTTCTGTGTGTTTTTGATGTCTTTCCTATTTTTTATTCTGTTTAATCTATGAAACACTCACTACAATCTCCCACAATGTTTTTGAATACTTATTTGCTTCTAACAATTTTATCTATTTTGAGACTGTGTAAACTTAAAAAAATAAAAAATAAAATTATATATATATATATATATATATATATATATATATATATATATATATATAGCATGGGTTTTATGGTTTGTGTCTAGTTGTCCCCCCAAAGCCTCATGTAGTCATGGGGTGGGGACTTCTAGAGTTTATGATTAACTCATGATCCACTGGCATTATGCGTGATCCAAGTCTGGGATTATGGGTTTTAGTACTGCTGGGATTATGGGTGTGAGTACTTCCTCCAACCTGGGGCAGGGAATCTGAATGTAATATGAGACAGAGAGAAAGACTTTCTTTAGCCATTGCTCTTCGTTCTTGCTTTTCAGCCACCTTGAACTGCTGCCCTCTGCCATGTGCCCCTCTGCCTTGGAGCCAGCTGAATACGGACTCAAACTTCCATTCACTGTGAGCTAAATAAGCCTTTCCTTCCTTCGTTTTGGGTTTTGGGTATTTGTCCCAGCAATGAGAGAAGAGTAACAATAGTCTTCTCTTTCTCGGTGAACTTCATCTAAGGAGCGGTGGTAGGTGGGCATTCTCAGGGTTCTGTAAGTGTCGGGGACTGAGATGCCGTCAGCTACGCTAACATCGCTCCTTACTCTGGGACCCGGCTACTCCACTTGCACATCAAGGTTAAAAGCCCTCAGGCTGCTGTTGCTCAAGGGGACGTTAGAGACCTCTCCCCCCAGCTGTCCTCACTTCAGGGCGTGGGGGACAGTGGTGCCCAGACGTTTGCTCTTCTGATCCCCACAATGTTTTTGAATACTTGTTTTTATAATTCTAACAATTTTATCTATTTTGAGGCTGGTCAGTGGCAAAACTGAAAAAGAACTCAAGCTTTCAAACCAATTTCTGCTGAATGTGTGGGTTTACTCAAGATATTATATTGTACATATTTTAAAGATTATGTTAGAGATATGATTAAATGAAAACTAGACCTTACACACCAAGGCTGGGCTACTTGAAGTGTTAGTTTTCTTCAAATTAACTTATAGTAATTCAGTAGAAAACCATAGACAAATTGTTGTAAAGTTCATACCAAAGAACAAACAGTCAGAAATTACTTTTAATTCTACAAAAAAGGCAAGCTATTATAACTTTTACTACCAGATACAAGAATCCAGTGAACCCCCAAAATTGTGGGGGTTGTATTCCTAGAGCATCCATGAATTGTGAAAAACCATGAATGTCAGATATGGCCAGGAAATAAATGCCTGTAGATGGCAATATTTTATAGTTTAAACCCTAAACATGCCATGTCTTGTGTAGCTTTATATAATTTAATTTAGTAAAATACTATACTAATAAAACCTTAGTAGGTGCAGAGAATTTGAGCAGCATCTTAAGGATCTCAGGGCTTTAAGAAGAATAAAACCAAGATAGCGGCATGTGGTACAGCAACCTGCTATGGTGCAGGGAAGCCAGTGCACCTGCCTGAGATGTTATGGTGCAGTAGCCAGTGAGAAGCAAGGAAAACTGAATAGTTTTCTTGGATTGGCTGCTTGCAAACCCTCCTGCCTAAAAGAACACTTTTCTGTAAAATCACAGAGGTTTGCATAAACACTTACTAGCTAGGTTCTTAGGGACAATTCATGAACAACTGAGGCTGCAAACTGAATTGTGATGCCAAGGGAGTCCATTGTATATTATAAAACTCCAACAATTAGAATAGCATAGTACTGCTCTGAAGTAAGCAGACAAGAATAAGAAAACACTTATATTCCCCCAAAGCTTGTTTTTCTAGCACAAGATCTCACTTTGTAGTTAAGCTGGCCTTGAACTCATTATGCAGCTCAGGCTGGCCTCAAACTTATAGTGATCCTCCTGCCTCAGCCTCCTGAGTACTGGGATTGCAGGCATGCACCACTATTCCCAACTCTACTCTAGCATAAATTTATGGAAAAGATTATGAGAGTTACTGTAAAACAGATCCAATCATCTCACCTACTTATTGGTCCAGATTAATCAACCTGGTCCTTTTGTTATAAGTAGGAATAAACAGTTAGGGATCAACAAACACTTGAAATAAACCAGCAGTGTGAAAGAGAACCACTAAGTTAAGCAGAGTTGTCCAAGGATTCATGTGTAGATTAAGCAAAGAGAACACACCCACCAACATAGAACAGATACTTGAACATGGTACAAAGAACAAATATGACATTTTTAGAAACAAACAAAAAAAATAGTTGTCTAAATAAAAATCAGTATAAAAGCTGGGAGACAAAGTCAAAGAAAGTTTATAAAGTTAAAAATAAAGAAGAAAAGGAAAAGAAAAAAATATTGAAAAAGAGGAGGAAACACATCATGTGATCTAGCTTCCACCCAAGAATTCTAGTACCAATCCATTAGGAGTTTCCAAAAAGGGAAAAGAACTAAAGGAAGAAAAATAATTAAATCTGTCATGGAGGAAAATCTAATACAGTAGATGGAAACACTAACTGTGGAATCTCCAGTAACTAAGCAAATGACCCACATCCAAAAATAGTCTCATGGAATGCAGCAACCCCAAAGATAAGGAGAAAAATGTAAAACATCCAGAAGCAGCAAGAAACAGACAGACAGATATGGAGAGATACAGAGACAGACAGAGAGAGAGCCAGAGACAGAGAGACAGGGAGAGAGAGCCAGAGACAGACAGTGAGAGAGCCAGAGACAGAGAGACAGAGAGAGAGAGAGAGAGAGAGAGAGAGAGACATGGAGAGAGACAGAGACAGACAGACAGAGAGAACCAGAGACAGGCAGAGAGAGAGAGACAGACAGACATGGAGAGAGACAGAGACAGAAAGACAGAGTCAGAGAACCCACAAGGATTTGGCATCAGATTTTCTAGCAGTTCTGTTGGATGCTAGACGATAGCAGAGCAAGGCTGAAAAAGTTCAGAGATCATTTTTGAGCTATATTTTAAAGCTGGCCAAACTAGCACATGAGAGGGCAGTCTAGCAGTTTTTTAAATACATAAGGACTCAGAAATCTTACCTCCCGGTTTCCTTTTCAAGGTACTTCCTGTATGCCAAAGAAAATGCCAATAGAAAAAGAAGAAAAAAATATATAAACTACACCAGAAATATAATAAATAAAATCAAAATTAAAACGTTGGTCATGCAGCTACCACAAGTAGAAGAGCGGAGTCAAACAAGAACTCAGAAATGTGCCCCACACACTGTCTTCAATTTTTAAAAAATATTCAGTAACAGCAAAACTGAGAAAATTATATACTTCTTAATTGCATAAGGAGAATGTCAAGAATCTCATACTCCAGAAACTAAGGGTCCAAACCATAAAGTATATATGTGGATATGAGCAGTTACGTAAAATTTTTGAGGTTCAAGTTTCTTATTTTTAAAATGAGCTTAAAAATAATTTTTACTCCTTACAGTCACAGCGATTATTAAATGAGATAATAGATTAAAAAAAAATTTAGCTTAGGGCCTGGCCCTCAGTGACGTCTCTGAAAATGTTGGCTCTTATTATTATAATATTGTATCAAAAAAACAAAAGAAGTAATTAAACATTTTGGAAAAACAAAAAAAGGCTGTCAAAAACATGTGTTTAATAGGGCTGGCGAGATAGCTCAGTGGACTAAAAGCCTGCTTTGGCAAGCTCAGAGACCAGAGTTCAATCCCCAGTCCTGCATGCTACAGCAGCCCTGTTCCCCGGGTGCAGTGAGCCAGCCACTGGGCCCAGGCATGGTGGTACACACATGTAATTCCAGCGGTGGGGAGACTGAAAGCAGGAGGATCACTGTAAATCCGAGCCACGGAGTGAGACCCTGTACCAGATACGCAAAAAATGAAAAAAAAAAAAATCACATGTTTAAAATAATGAGAAAAGAAGGGAAAAAATGGAAACAGCTTTTGTCAATAAGAAGAAGAAGAGGGATAGAAGAGAGGAGAGGAGAATGGAGAAAAAAGAATCAAGTTATACCATGTACAGGTACAGTTCTCTAAAATTAATGTGATTATTATTTATACACTTCATTAATAAAAAACTATGTGTTAAATCAGATTAAAATGCAGTACAATTATGAGCAAATAAAGAAATGCAAAGCTGAAAACAGTATTCATTTGACCTTGAAACTCCAGTTTTTGCCTTTGAGGGCTATGGCTTTGGTGACTATTTTTTCTTCTGTTCAAGTCTAATCAAACTACATGGTTTTCTCCTGAATAATATTTACATAATCATAATTTTCAATTGCCATTTAATGGTATTTGATTTTTAAAAACTATCCTATCGTCAAAGTGCAAAGGACTTAATTATAGTCACAGATCAGAATATGAATGCACTAAACCTTGATCAGGTGAAAGTCACAATCAAAGCTGAGGGGAGGGTGGAGCCAGAAAAGAGGGGCAAGTGGTACTGGAGGCGCCTACGTCCTCTCCTCTCCACACCCAACGGATATGAGAGGAACGGTGGCTTGAGGACGCTGTCTAGAGCTACAAAAATAAGCCAAAGGAGATACTTTACATAACGTGACTTTTCTAAATGGTCCAAGAGGAGGAGAAGAATGGTATTAATGTGCTAAATTCTCTAACTTCCAAAGCCAGCTTAGTTCTTGGGACTAGACCCTAGCAGCACAGGATAGGGGCTGTTCCACAGTAGGCAGGGAGGTAATTTTCTTTTTACTTTATGCCTGTATGCTAATCAAAATTTTTCTTATGAGTTTAAATTACTGGGATGGGGAGATGCCTGCCTGACAAGCGCAAGACCCAGGTTCTACCCCGTATGCATGCCATGCGGCACCTAAAACCCTGGGTGTGCTGAGCTGGGCACCGAAATCAGGGATAGTGGTACATGCCTGTAATACCAGTGCTGGGGAGACTAAGACAGAAGATCACTGGGTCTGAGCCACAGCTAGACCCTGTACCAAATAAATCAATTCATTAAACATTTTTTTAAAAAATTTAAGGAGTAATTTTTTTTTTTTTTTTTTTTTTTTTTTTTAACCAGGGATTGAACTCAAGCCCTTGTGCTTGCTAGGGAAGCACTTATTCCACTGAGCCATCTCCCCAGCCCCTTAAATTATTTATATTAGGCTGGCCAAATAGCTCAGTGGATTAAAGCGCCTGCCAGCTGGCCCCGCCCCAGGGTGCCCTGAGATGGCAACTGAGACTGGGCATGGTGGCACACCCCTGTAATCCCAGCTCTTGGGAGGCTGTAAACAAGCAGATTACTATGAGCCCAATCCAGTAATGAGTCCCTGAACACCCTGTAGACCCTTCCCTAAAATACAAAAAAAAAAAAAAAATTACTTACATTATTCAGTAAATAAAAAAGTACTGGTCCAATTGGTCAATAAATACCTATAAAGAACCTGCTATTCTCCTCTCTTCTCTAGCTTCTGAGAATTAATAAAATCAAATCTTGGCCCTGAAAAAGCTAACACTCTTGTCAGCAAGATTAACAGTAAACATGTAAATGATTTGATGATTGCAGGTAATAATTGCCATGCAGAAAATCAGGTAGTGATATAGAGCACACTGGAACACACGGGAAATCTGCTTTTTCTGGAGAGATCAAGAGGCCTGGGGAGGACGTGACATTTAAACTGCGATATGAACAAAAAGAAAATGGCATGTGAGGACTTGGAAACATACTGCAGACCTGTGACTGGCAGAAGCTTGGCACGGTCAGAGGCTACAAAGCAAGCCAGTTGGTGGAAATGCAGTGAGTATGGGGGAGACAACAGGAATTGAGTTCAGAAAATTTGACGAAGGCCAGATCTTATTAGAATTTTTTTTAATGTATTTGGTACAGCCTCACACTACGCAGCTTGGACTCTTAGTGATCCTCCTGTTTTCAGCCTCTGCAGCACTGGGATTACAGGCACGCGTCACCACGCCCATTTCGGCTGCTAATTAGGCACATGTGGGCGTGGCACATGGAGCTGGAGATTCAACCCTGGTCCCTGAACTTGCCTAACCAGGTGCTTAGTGTGCTAAGCTATCACCCCAACCCTTATTAGATCTTTTAAATCATGGTTAGTAACTTTATTTTGTCCAATTGAAATGAGAATTCATAAAAGATTTTAAGTAAGTGAGTATAACCTGAGTTGATTCTTCCTTTAATAAGTTTTTCATTTGAATCAGACAATATCATAAGATGAACTATAGTTTTAACCACTTTCTATCTAGCAGTGCATTATAACCAGTGAAAGAGAAGATAGGGTAGACAGCTGTTGTAGTTTGTAATGGAGAGAGCAAAAAAGAATTTTAAAAAGATGGATGTGTGGATGGGTGGATGCATGATGGATGATGGATTGGTGAGTGGATGGATGGATGGATGGATGGATGGATGGATGGATGGATAAAAGAAAGGAATCTATTGTGACTGCTATATTCTTGCCAGGAGAAGCTGAATGGATGGTGATGTGCTTTGCTAAAGTGGAAATGTGAGAAGCAACAGTTTAGGAATAAAAGCTAAAATCCATTTTTCTGCTTAAAATATATTAGACCTTCAACTACATGCATGAAGTAAGCAGTAGTATGTGCAAGTCAGGAGAAGAGGCCTAACGGAGAGACAAATTTTTTTTTAATTCCTTTATTTATTACA
The DNA here is from genome assembly GCA_004027165.1 of Ctenomys sociabilis. Lineage (NCBI taxonomy): Eukaryota > Metazoa > Chordata > Mammalia > Rodentia > Ctenomyidae > Ctenomys > Ctenomys sociabilis. The sequence continues at coordinate 3,096 of PVKA01053710.1, read as the reverse complement.
GTGTCTCGCTACACATCACGGATTCTTTTTTCGTGGGGGTGGGGTGTGAGCTCAGCCTGCCCTGCGGGGGAGGGGCTGGCGTGGCATGTGGTGCTGGGGCTCGAACCGCGGTCACTGGGAGGCGCTCTAGACCGCTGAGCTATCTTGCCAGCCCAACGGAGAGACAAATTTAAGGCTATGGGATTCTATATGATCTCCAAGAAGAGAGGGAAGCAGAACCAAAATGACAGCCCCAGAGCACCCTAGAAGACAAACGTTAGCAGTCAGGTAGAGAAGGGAAACCAGCAGAGACTATGGGAATGTGACTAAGGCAACCGGAAGTCAACCAAGCAATTTGTTACAACGCTGAAAACGAGATGAAAACATGAAGGGAAGGAAAGTGGTCGGCTCCGTTGGCTACCGCTGAAGGATCAAGCAATGTGAACAAATAGAACTGATCACTGCCTTGATAAGGTAAGAGTACTTTCCATGGAGTGGCAGAGACAGGAGCTCAGTTGGGAAACCATGAACAGGGAAGGAAAAGTGAGGAATCAAGGAGAATAGGTAATTCTCAGAGGAGTTTTTGAATGAGTTAGTAGCTAGGGGGTCAAAGGAGGGTTTGGTATTGTTTCATTTAAGGATATGATATTAAGCCCTGTGTGTATGCTAGAAGATCATCCACTGAATAGAGACACGCTGATTATATTGGGAAAGGAAGAGGTATTTATAGGAATGAAGTCTTGGGGAAAATGAGAAAAGATGAGAAGCACCATGCACAGTGGGAAGGGTTTGCACTGGATGAGTCAGAGATTTTTTTCCCCACTGAAACAAAACAGAAGGCATGGGTATGTGTATGAGCCTCGTACAAATCGGTGGATGCAGTGATGAAAAATGAGTCATTTCTCATCTAATTGCATGGTTTTTCTCTATAAATTGTGAGATGAGGTAAGCCCCAAATGTAGGGCCATGTAGAGGGATGAGCTAGTTTACTACTACAGGCCAGAAGGGTGGAGTGCTGTCAAGGATAAAAGAAGGAGAAGAGGTGCAAAAGGGTTCTTCAGGAGAGTGAGAAAGTGAACATCCAGGGAACTCAGTTAAGATTCTCTAGCAGTCTTCAGAAACCATTTGTATTAAAGGAAATAATATGAAATTAAGAATGAGGAATTGTGTGATATTTTTTTTCTCCAGAAGCATTTATCTACTCAAATGCAGGCCTGGAGTCAATGGTAACTTGGGTTTGACCAGTTCAGAAATAGTATCAGGCAAGAAAAAAGGGAGAAAAGACATGGAAGACACAGTGCTCACAGAGGAGTTCAAGTGCTATGTCTTAATTAAATTGTATCTCCAAAGATGGGTGCCACCCTCATTCTAAATGCACGCTCTTTTGTGATACAATCCAGAAATGTGGTGTATTTCCACTTCCTTCAGACCTGGGATAGACATGTGACTTGCATTGACTAAAATAGTGTAACAAATGACACTGTTTAACTTATGGTGTAGTGCTTTAAGAAATCTATGCTTCTGCCTTTGCTACTTAGAACGCTTCATTAGTCTTGGGATCCATTGCCATGTAAAGAAGTCCAAGCAGGACACCTGGAGACAGTCCTGTTGGAAGAGATCCTGAGGGATTCTGACCACCTCCACCAAGGTTCCCATAAGTGAAGCCCCTTCTCTAACTTCATTCACCAGATGACTACATCCTCAAGGGGGGAGGGTGGCCTTCCAGCTGTTACTACATCTCCATGTAGTAACTAGGCAACCCCTGATCAAATGTCTGATACACAGAATTGTGGGAAAATGCAAGGGTTGTTGCTGGAACCATTAATCTTCAGGGTGATTGACTAATTGAATTAGGAAACACACATTAGCAGCCACCCCTGAAAGGGAATGAACTCAGGGGCTGCTGATTATCTAAGTTTAGAATGTATTTATTGCATGGAAAATATTTCTTAAATAGCCACTTCTAAGCAGTAATGTTGTATCTGAGTAGATATTCACTTATAAATCCTGATAATTATTTAAATTATTCCTTCTTTTTTTTTTTTTTTTTTTTTTTTTTTTGCAAAACCAGGGATTGAACTCAGGCCCTTGCGCTTGCCTGGGAAGCGCTTATTCCACTGAGCCATCTCCCCAGCCCCTAAATTATTACTTAATGTCACTGAAAGGAAAAAATAAAGCTTACTATTAAAACAAACAAACAAAATAAACAGTATCAAGCTCTGTGAAGTTGGTGGGATTGTGATTCTCAAGAGGCTGAGGCACTTATGAAGCAGGATTACAGGAGAGTTGGAAAAACAGAAAGGGGTACCAGAAAATACAAATGCTGAGATTAATACTTTTTTCTTAGTGGAACTGGGGATTGAACTCAGACCCCTGTGCTTGCCAGGGAAGCGCTGATTACACTGAGCCATCTCCCTGGCCCCAAAATCAGTATATTATATGTTGCTGTCGTAGTTAGTGTAACCATGGGACTGGATGGCTGGGACAGGGCAGAAGAACCAAGGAGGTGAAGCAATAGAGAGACCAGAGTGTCAAGTCGGTCATCGGCACAGATGCTAAACTTTGGCAGAGACAGTGACAAAGCAACAGCACTCCCCATAGTCTAAGTGCATGTGTTTGGGGACCATACTATATTTCTAACCTTTGTCTGTCACTGTGTGTAACACTAGGCATAGTATGTGATCTCTCCACACCTCAGTTTACTCATCTGTAAACTGCACCCATTGCATAGCATTGTAGGAATTAAACACGACAGTGAAGAGAAGCCTTTCTTTGTGCTGACTCCCGTTATCACTGGCAGGAGAGGTACAGGCAGCAAAGCAGGTGCGAGAGGCACCGCAGATTAAGGTTAGTGAATGGCAGAACAAGGTGGGGTAGCAGGTGGTAACATCTGATAATGGGCTTCAAAGAGGCTGAGCTCTTTGAAGTTGAAAGCAAGAGAAATGATTAATTAAAAGCAGAAAAAGGGAGTAAGGAAAAGACTTAGTATTTTCCAGGCTTTAAGGTCTGTGAGGTATGAAATCAAAAGTGTCTACTTGAGAGAGCCACAGAGGAAGCGGTGTCCTTGGGGAGAACCAGCTTCCAGTTGGAATGAGAGGTGAAGGGAGCATTCAGGCA
>PVKA01053709.1:0-11085 GCA_004027165.1 Ctenomys sociabilis | reverse complement strand
TTTTGTTTTACCGGGGACTGAACTCAGGACCTTGCACTTGCCAGGCTGACACCTAAGCCACTAAGCTGTCTCCCCAGCGCTATCATGATTTTTAAGCTGATTTTTTTTTAAAGTTCAGTTTAGGGAGAAAGACATAAATTTATCACTATGTTCAAAAATCAACTCCTGATTTTCTACACCCATTCTCCTTCCAGTTCCTCGTTACCACTGGCCTGACCAGCAATCTCTGGTTGTTGAATCCCCTGCCATCCCTCACATAAACATCAATCTATCAAACAAGCCTGATCCGTGCTCATTTCATCTACTGTTACTATCCTCACCCAGGCCATCGCGCTATTTAACAGCTTCTAAATCTTTTTTTTTTTTTTTTTTTTTTGTCTTTTTTGAGACAGGGTCTCATTGTGCAGTTCAGACTGGCCTTGAGCTCACTTTGTAGCTCAGGCTGGTCTCGAACTCACAACAATCCTCCTGCCTCAGCCTCCCAAGTGCTGGGATTACAGGCATGCGCCACCACGCCCGGCAACAGCTTCTAAATCTTAGCTTCCCTCACTGCCTTCCACTATAGCTTCCTTCAAAAATATTCTCCACACCAAATCCGTAAAGACCTTTCTAAAACCTCAAGGAAATCATTTATCTTCCCTAAAGCCTCAGTTCCCTCTGGTGTAGAATGGGGATTAGTAATCCCAACACTCTGGAAGATTGAGGCAGGATCACAAATTCATACCGTGCCTGGGCAATTCTGGGGGATGTAGGTTAGTATGAAAGATCTTGGGTCAATCCCCATTGGCGGGGAGAAAAATTTACAAACCCCTTACAGCTTTTGAGTATATCAAATGAAATAATGCGTAGCGTTTAATGTTTGATTTATAGAGGCGTTCAGCAACTGAACGCCACTATCTTGGACCTCTTTCCGCCCCCTTGATCAGCCACACTGGCCTTCACCCTTCTGTTCCCATGTGTCGCACTTCTTTTGCTGACATACTCAAGTTCCTCCGTCCTTCCTTCTCTCTTTATTTTTCCTTCCGAGCACGTACTGAAGTGTGAAAGCACAATACTGTCTACAACTACCCCCGTACTCCCGACACTATTCCTTCACACGCAAAGCGTGGCCATCCCCGAGCTGTCTCCGTCACGCGCAGCCGGACCGGAAGAGGGAGGCGGCGCGGTGCAGTCTGGGAACTGTAGTCACGGCCGCAATGCCGTGCCGCGACCGCGGAGATGATGCTGTGCGACATCTGCGTGAAAATGTCCCAGCCGTGAGCAGCAGAAGACAACATTGAACAGTTACCTATCTCTAGGATCCCACGCTGGAGCTCCAGACATAAGAGAGGGACAGCAGCAAGAACGCAAATACCCACAGCCGCCCGGGACGCCATGGTGGGGGAAGAGCCCTCCAGACAGACCGCCCCTTCCGGGCGGCCCTTGGGAGGGTAGCGTGAGGCCCTTCCGGTAGAAGGAATTGGGGCAAGGGCCGCACGGGCCCCACCCCCACGGTGATGCTTCGTGGCTGGTCCGAGATGAGCTCCTCGGTTTTTCAATGTGCAGTGTCTCACATCATGTACAAAGAAGCGCAAATTTTTAGAGCTGTGGCTTTTTGGAAGGCAGCCAGGCTGTCTACTTGCCTTTGCGGAAAGAAAATGAAACTAACCGCAGGCTAAGTCCTGCGGTTTAGAAGGTGATTGCCTTGGGTCACAGTTTACTAAGCACCTTTCTTTTCTCCCTAATGGTTCCTGTGAGAAGACTGCTCAAAAGTGAGTCCTGACACTGAACAGATACCTCCCTCACATCTCCTTAGGGCCAGATGATGTCAACCCCTTGTTGCTCTCCTTTTCAGCTTTGCCCACGCGTGCTATTGTGTGCTATTGTTGATGAATTCACGTTGGCCTTAGGTCTATGACCTCATTGCCATCCCTTGACTCAGTCTATGGCGCTACTCCTAGTCTGCAACTCAGCTAAGAGGTATCTGCTAATGGATCTATAAAACGTTCTGACTAGTCTTTTTTTCTTTATTTTATTTTATTTTTTTTTGGCGGAACCGGGGATTGGACTCAGTTCCTTGCGCTTGCCAGGGAAGCGCTTATTCCACTGAGCCATCTCCATAGCCCCAAGTCTTTTTTATTTTATAATTACAAACTTAAAAAGTTATTACATTCTAGATCCTTCTACTAATGTCTCAATAGCTGTTCAAAATATTAGATATCAAATCAATGGTATGTAAAATGCTGAGGTTCCCTGGACCCTCTCTTTATCATTTTTATGGGAAGTCATTACTGTCTACTTGAAATTTTTTTTTTTTTGTCTTTTTGAGACAGGGTCTCACTATGCAGTTCAGGTTGGCCTTAGGCTCACTTTGTAGCTCAGGCTGATCTTGAACTCACAACAATCCTCCTGCCTCAGCCTCCCGAGTGCTGGGATTACAGGCATGTGCCACCATGCCCGGCCCGAAATCATTTTTTTTTTTTTTTTTTTTTTTTTTTTTTTTTGTCTTTTTGAGACAGGGTCTCACTGTGCAGTTCAGGCTGGCCTTAAGCTCACTTTGTAGCTCAGGCTGGTCTCGAACTCACAACAATCCACCTGCCTCAGCCTCCCGAGTGCTGGGATTACAGGCATGCGCCACCACGCCCAGCCCGAAATCATTTTTTACTGTATTTGTAATTAACCTGTTGATGCTATTATTTGGTCCATACATGTTTAGCTGTTTCTTTGGCATTATCTCCTCCAGACTTAAAAGGCTATTCCACCTACCTAAGATAAAAATGCCTGGTGTCTATTGAAGGCCTTTACATAGAACCTCTAGAGAGTATCTCTGACTGCTGGTTCACAACTACACCCCTTTTAGTCTGAAGAAGCCAGAGTGGTCATTACCCATGGTTCCCTCTTGGCAGTTCAAGTTAGTTCTTCAGAGGGGGGGAATGCTGTAGGCAGCTGAATTAGACAGAAACATTGTAGGTAGACAGGACCAGGCCCTCAAGGCAACAATATGGAAGACAAGGTGACTTTGCGACTTGGAAGAGACAGACACTCCCTGTAGGCCAGGCTTGAATACAAAAGAGGTATCAGGGGTTGATATTCTAAATATGTATCAATCACCTTAAAAGACCCCAAATGAGTCACTAACCCAACCCCCAACAGGAAGAGACATTGTCCCGTATTCATGCCTGCTTGCTACATGACTCTCTTCCTCATTTGATGCTGAATTTAATCAATCTTACCAGAGCAATGGTGCTTGTAGCCTTATTGGTTGACCATAGTTTTGTCCTACTTCATGCCTACCTAAGTAAGTTCCCATGTTCTTCACTTGCCTCACCATATGGTTTTACTCTATAAAAAGTCCCTGGAAGAGACAACTTTCAGGGGATCACCAACTCAGGGCCCTTTTCTGCCCCCCTCTTTGACAGAACCTTTCTTCCCCCGATAACTGTCATATCCTGCGTTTGTTCTTAAAATTCATCCTTTGGTTTTAGAGAACACAAACTTATCCCAGGTGCTTTTCAGGTCAGGAGTTTCATTTTTCCCCTATATCATTTGGAGGTCATTCACCCAAGATCAGTTTTTCTCCCTGTGTCAGTATCAACTTGCCTGGTAGTTTAGAATTCCTAAAGATTCAAATATGTAAACATTATTGAATTTGTCATCAACAAACTCACCTAAATGGGAAAGATAGCCTGTAAATAGACAAATATAATATAATGCCTGAGTTCTATAGTGGGCCTATGGCTAGGGTGCTACAGAACCAGCTTAGAAAAGCACTTCCTGTGGAAATGCTACCTGAAATGTGTTGTAAAGGTAGGGATTTAGGTGGGAGGATCTGAAAAGAATGGGATTTCAAGTTTAGGAGCTACCAGTGATTAAAATATTAATGCATTTTAGAGCTTCAATAAGGGGGCCTAAACTGGGCATGGTGCAACATCTGTATGTAATCCCCACACTCCGGAGGCTGAGGCAGGATTGCTACCAGTTCAAGGCCAGCCTGGGGCAAAAAATGAGTTCAAAGGTAGCCTGAACAGCATAGCAAAACCCTGCCTTTAAAAAAAAAAAGATTGCTTAGAAGTACTTTGGAGCTAGGGTCCCAGAATATATTAGGCTAAGAACTTCATCCTGCAAAAGGTACAAACTATGAGGACACAACCTCATTGAAGTAATTTAAAGTTATTTATTTATTTATTTATTTTTTGGCGGAACCAGAGATTAAACTCAGGCCCTTGCACTTGCCAGGGAAGCACTTATCCCACTGAGCCATTTCCCCAGCCCCAATTTAAATTATTAATGTTGTATCAAATAATTATATTGACTGGTCTCTGTTGTGTGTCTAGTGTTTACTGTCACATCTGAAGGAGGAATACTGCTGTTCTGTTGTCTGGGCCACCCACTGGTATCATAGTTGAGCCCCAATAATAAATCAGAGGGACAAAATTTAACAAAAGGTAGACACTATTTGTAAAGAGGAAAAGAGAGGAGAAAAGAGAAGATAGCTACTCTGATAAGAAAGAATCAGGATAGGGGCCTCCAGTGTAGCAGAAAATGCTCGCCCTGGCCCACCCCAGTCAATATACTTGAGTTTGTTAGTTGCCTAGGTAATGGTTTCTGTTCCATTTCCAGTTGCTCCTGTCTCTTAGAAATGGCTGGTCACTATGAGGCACGTTGCAAGCCATGCTGCCTTTGTACTTCCTACTTGCTTATCTCATATAAGACTGAGACCACCAGGTTGTGGAAAGCTGAATTAGATATATTAGATATATGCTGGCCCTGAAGGAGAAGATTAGATACCTTCTGTGGAAGAGACTGACACTTCTGACGAAAGATAGAAGTACATACAAGGGACTGATATCCTAAGTAGGTATCAGTCACCCTGAAAAATACAGGAAGTGTCCCTAACCCAACCCTTTTAACCCTGTTAAAGCCCCTGTTCTGCATTCGTGTGTGTGTGTGTGTGTGTGTGTGTTGTGTGTTAGAGACAGGATCTTGCTATGCAGTTCAGGTTGACCTTGGCCTTACTTTGTAGCACCAGCTGATCTTCAACTAACAGTGATCCTCCTGCCTTAGTCCTGATTCTGTACTCATTTCTACTTGTTATGTGTCCCGCTTCCCCATTTGATCCCTATTTAATCAATTTTACCTGGAGCAACTGGAAATGGAGTTGGTTGACCATAGTGTTGTCCTACCTCATGCTCATCTTATGAGTTCCCATGTTTCCTAAATTGGACCCACCTCATCTCATGGATTTGCTCTATAAAATTCCATAAAGAAGGCAGGTTCCTCAGTAACCTACTCAGGTCCTCCTCTGTCTCTCAGACAATAAATTTATTCTGCTCTTAACCTTCATCCTTCCTAAAATTCATTCTTCAGTTTTAAAGAATATGAACTTATCCCAGATATCTTTCAGGTTGGGAGTTTCTTTCCCCTGTATCAACCAGAGATCCGAGCCTGATATTCTGGGAATGATCCTGATCACTGCCTATCCACATAAATAAATCTGCCTCCAAATCCCGAGTTTCCTGGTTTCTTCTTGTTGTTGCATCTAGTACATTGGCTAGGAAGACTGACCATGCTGACCTCTTTGGTCAGGACTTGTGGCCCTTGTAGATGGAGCAAGGACCTCTCCAGGTCCCAACATGAAGGTGCACCCTCAAGATTTCTCAAGTCCCTTCAGAGGTTTGCAGGAAGATTCCTGGCTCCCTGCAGAAAGATAGAGGATCCCTGGATGCTTTGTTTTCGGATATTTTTATTGGGGGGATGGCTTTTTCCCTGCCCCTGGAATTTTCCATAATTGTCCTGGCTTCTGGGCACCTCTGCCTAACATCATTTCTTCTGGTGGTTGATGTATAGCTTTTTTCTGTCTCTTTATTTGTCCTTAGTATACCTTTTAAGGCCTTATCTTTGGGGTGGGCAGCTAGTTGGCAAGGAGGTGTTTTTTGGTTAGCTTACAGTGGGTAAGGTGGCATGTAGATATTTGTTGATCCTGAAGTGAGTACTATAGTGACTCTAGAATGAATACACAGGTGTATGTGTATATCTTAGTGCATAGATGTGAGTGTATACTCCCTGAATCAGCCTTCCCCTGTGCTCTCCCTACTTCTTCTTCTTCTTCTTATTATTATTATTATTATTATTATTATTATTATTATTTTCAGAACCAGGAACTGAACTCAGGACCTTGTGCTTGCCAGGGAAGCACTTATTCCACTGAGCCATCTCCCCGCCTCTATATATTTTATTGGAGGTACAGGTGGCTTATCATTTGTGTGCCTGGCTTTCTCTATGTTGTGTCCTGTCTGTCAGTTCTGGTCCTTGGTGCAACTCCCAAGGCTCTTGGGTGCCTTTCTTTACCTCTCTCTCTCTCTCTCTCTCTCTCTCTCTCTCTCTCTCTCTCAGTATCACAGTTTGATCTCAGAACCTTGTGCTTGCCAGGTGGGAGCTTATGCTGCTGAGCTATCTCCCCCAGCCCAGTTTCATTTCATTTCTTCTCTTTTTTCTTTCCTTTTTCCCTCTTTGACTTGCTTCCCAGGGGAACCTCATTAGTAAAGTTTGTTTTTCACTCTTAGTAATGATTAACTAAAGACCTAAGGAGGCCCCTATTTTATTTCCTCCTTTACAGACACCTGTCCCTATATTCATTACACCTAAGGATAGGAACAGAAATTCAACACTTCTTCATAGCTTTATTTTGGTATGCTTTCCCTCTTTTCTAATTTTTTTTTCTGACTTTGTATATTACCTAATTTACTGGTGATACCGATGAAACTTTGGGCCATAAAACTGAAGTCTCCCAACTACTACTGGCTTTAAGCAATGTATATTGGTCTAACCAAGGTGCTGGTGGTAGTCTTTGAAGACAGCACGCATGTTTCCCTGATAACCCACACCTGCTGCTCTTTAATATGAGCCTGGTCAAGACAGGACAAAAAGCCAATGCTCTATGCTGTTGCTGTGGGCTAGGATCCAGCCCCAAGATAGAGGCTATGACTTCCTGGGGCTTGAAAGATCAGACATAAGAGCTAAACCACCAGACCCCAAAATATTAGATACTATCTTAATAGCATAATGCAAATTACTTTTTCTGCATATGGCAGAAGTAAATACAGGACTCCTACCTAGCTCAGCTAACAGTACTCACCTACTTTCTGCAATTCCCAGTCATTCTTCCTCAAGCCATTCCTCCTTCATAACAAAAAAACTTGGGTTGGGCCTTGGGTCAAGCCCTTTGTTCCACATAGCCATTACCATGGCTGGACTTAGGGCCCCTTGGCTCCTCATAACTATAAATATGCTTTAGTGTATTTATACTTGCCATAAGTTACTCTGGAGGTGGTAGATTAAAATTAACTTGATGGGATTCTAAAAACTTATCCATGGGATTACAAATACAAACTTTCTGAACTGAAATGACCATGAAGGGCTCCCTATAACTATTGATATAATCTTAGTAGTATATCAGAGAAGAGATAAAGGACGAATTTTATAGGGTGTAAGTTGAAGTGGTTTAGGGTAAACTTTTCAGTGAATTTCATTGGTATTTGAACATATTTAGTAGCAAAAAATCACTTGGTCAGAAAGAAAGATAGAGAACCCAGGGTCTCAGTTCCTTCTGAGGGCAGGTTTGCTGCTGAATAAATGAAGCTGACTGTAACAGTTCAGTGAGGCAAAATAGTGCAGGTTCTTGTATTTGACAAGGAATTGGCAGCATATATCTCTAGTATGTAGTCCTTTCTATATTTATTTTATTTTATTTTATTTTATTTATTTTGGTACTGGGGACTGAACTTGGGTTCTTGCACTTGGCAGGCAGGCACTTAAGCCACTGAACTATATCCCTGGCCCATAGTCAAGTTTATTGAATATGATGGGGGAGCAGTAGGATTGGGCAAAGGAGGGGAAGGAACCATAAATTCAGGCTTCCACTATTTGTAGGGTCAGACAACCACTGGTCCTAGATGCCTCCCATTCTTTACTGATGTAAGGAATCTGTGTGACCTTCTAAATTTAAACCTGGATAATCATTAGGGTGATGTAGTGCTTATTGTTGAAGGGAAAAAAGGGAGGGGCTCACACAACTTCCCTTTTCAGGATTGTGGAGGTGTAGATAATTAGGGTAAGGTGCCCTTTACAAGTGAAAAGGAAGGCAGTGACTCAGCTCCTTTTGTGCAACTGCTAAGGTACTACCCACCCTCAGCACCACCACCTAGAGAACAAACTCTCAACTCATAGACCCTCTGTAGGTCACACTCCAACCATACCCACCTTGTACCATCTCTGAGACTGTCTTTTCTTATTTTTTGGTGAATTCCAAAGTGGCAAGCATTAGTACAAGCTTCCCAAATAATTTATTCTGGATGTCATTAACTATGTCATATGCATGTTTTTTACTTCCATCCTGCTTAGTTTTTAAGTATTATAAAAGATCACTTCCATCCTGTTTAGTTTTTAAGTATTATACCTATAACAAAAGACAGATTAACAAGATAAAAACAAATTTATTGAAACATGCAGTATATATCTCAAAGAAGCCTTCGTTTCTGTGGTGCCAGGATTGACACAGTGCATGTAATGTTTTATTACAATTGTGTGTGTCTGTGTGTGTATATATACACACACAAATGATACTGGGTATCACATTTGTGTCCTCATTCATGCTAGGCAAGTGCTCAACCACCTGAGCTACACCCTCCTCTACCCTGTTTTACTATTTATATATTCTCTATTTCTCCAGATATTTCGAGTTTCCTACAAAGAATATATAGATTTTCTTTCTTTCTTTTCCTTTTTGAAAAAAGAATCTCACTAAGCCACCCAACCTGTTCTCAAATTTGTAATCCTATTTCAGTTTTCTGAGTAGCGGGGATATTCACCCCTGGCCTTGGATTGTTTTCCATTTGCATTTTGGGACTTTTGTTTTGTTTTTGAAATAGGGTCTTTCTATGTAACTTATGCTGAAATTCAACTCACCATGGAGCCAAGTCTGCCTTGAGCTCATAGCAATCCTACCTCAGCCTCCCAAGTGAAGGACTGCACGTGTGTGCCACCACACCTGGCTTTATTGCATGGGGAGTTCAGATTTGAACAAATAGCTTTGGGGGCATGAAGTCAGGCCATGCAGCATACTAAGATAGATACATGGCCTCCTACTTTAAATTGAAGTTATTACATTTTTGTCACTTTAGAAAAATGTCCCTAGAGTCTTAAAGAAAAAAACTTGATCCTACATATATTTAAAAGTCTTACCATTTATAAGTAGATTTTAAAAGATTATGACCAATTTTTTGGTTCTTCCTACTCAAGAACAAAGAATACCATTCCATTTTCTGATATTCTCTTTGATCTCCTTCGTCAGAGTACTATATGTTTTATTTTCTTTTTGTAGTTTTCAGCATAGAGGTATTTAACTTCCTTTATTACATTGTTTCCTAGGCTTTTTTTTTTCTTTCTTTTTGTTGTTGTTGTTTTGTATTGTTGGATGCTATTGGGAAGCATTTCCCTAGTTTCTTTCTCAATGGGTTTGTTATTCAAGTACAGGAAGGCCACTGACTTTTGAGTGTTGACTTTATATCCAGCTATGCTATTGAATTTGGTTATTATATCTAGAAGTCATTTGGTGGAGTTTTTAGAGTATCAAGTCATTTGTAAATGATGATAATTTAACTTCTATGCTTGTTCCTTTTCTTTCTTGCTCTTGTGTAATTGCTCTGGCTAATGTTTCCAGAACTATATGGAATAAGAGTGGTGATAGTAGACATCCTTGTCTTGATTAGGTTTTTTTTTTGGGGGGGGATACCAAAAATCAAACTCAGGATCTCATACTTGCCAGGCAGGCACTGTGCTGCTGAACTATATCCCAGGCCTATTATTCCTGATTTTAGAGTTTAAAGCTTTTGTCCAGCTAATATGCTGTTGGCAGTTGGTTTGTCATAGATGGCTTTCATCAGATTGAGATAAAGATCATCTGTTCCAATTTTCTATAGGGTCTATATCATGAGTGGGTGCTGGACTTTGCCAGACACTTTTTCTACATCAATTGAGGTGCTCATATGGATTTTTATCTGAGTTCTCTTAATATGGCATCTTACATTTATTGATTTCCATGTTGAACTATCCCTGCATCCCTGGGGTGAACCTTACTTTGTATGATATAAATCTTCTTGATGATTTGCTATAGTCTTTCAGTATCTTATGGAGGATTTTTTGTGTGTCTGTGTTCATGATGGAGATTGGCCTGTAGTTCTCTTTCTTTCTTTTTTTTTTTTTTTTTTTTCTCTTTTTTTGTGGAACCAGGAATTGAACTCAGGCCCTTGTGCTTGCCAGGGAAGCACTTATCCCACTGAGCCATCTCCCCAGCCCTGTAGTTTTCTTTCTTAGTTAGGGCCTTCTCTGGTTTTAGTACAAGGGTAATGCTTGCTTTCAGGAATGAATTTGGGAGTATTGCTTTCCTTTGTGTTACATTAAAGAGTTTGAGAAATAGTGGCACTAGATTTTTAAATTTCTTGTAGAATTCAGCAATGAATTCTTGTAGAATTCAGCTTTTCTTTATTGGTAGATTTTTAATTACATCTACTTTTTTTTAACATCTTTTATTTATTTATTTGTTTGTTTGGTGAAACCAGGGATTGAACTCAGGCCCTTGTGCTTGCCAGGCAAGCACTTATTCTACTAAGCCATCTCCCTGGGCCCCAATTTCATAATTTTTTTATATCTTTTAATTATAGATTAGAAGTAAAGATGGAGGAAAAGGGTGATCACACTAACTGTGGAAAACTGGTACAGAAGACTGGAGCGAAAGAGAAGGAAGTGATAAAAAGAACAGCACAGGACCACAGCCACAAAGAGGCTAAAAACCACATTCACACTCATTTGAAAACAAGATCAAACAATGGAGAAAAAAAAAATACAGAAAAAGCCGGGCGTGGTGGCGCATGCCTGTAATCCCAGCACTCGGGAGGCTGAGGCAGGAGGATTGTTGTGAGTTCGAGACCAGCCTGAGCTACAAAGTGAGCTTAAAGCCAGCCTGAACTGCATAGCAAGACCCTGTCTCAAAAAGACAAAAAAAAAAAAAAAAAAAAAAAAAAAAAAAAAAAAAAAAAAAAAAAAAAAAAA
>PVKA01053708.1:0-11104 GCA_004027165.1 Ctenomys sociabilis | reverse complement strand
CCCCCCCCCCCAGGTCCACAAAGATCTCATTCAAGATCTTTAACTTATAAGAACACTTTCCAATAAGGACATTTTCGTAAACATGGGGGCTAGGAATTGGAGATGTCTCTTGGGAGCCCCTGTCTAGCCTTATACAGTTGGCTAAAAACAAATCTCTGCTGGGAAGAGAGGACACACAAGGTGACAGGAAGGGATAGAGAAGAGGCCTGCAGTCCCCAAGGTGGCCTCCAGCACCTGTGGACAAGCATCCCTGCCACCACTGCCTGAGAGGGAGAGGGAGGCCGGAGAAATGCCAAGCGGGCCTGTTCATCACACCGGAGTCCCTTGGCCCAAGAAGGAACTGGGAATGAAGCCACCATTGTCCTTGGCAGTAAGAGCCAGTCTCTGTTCGGTTTCATAAACACCTGGAGAGGAGCACAAAACACCTTGCCTGACCACTTGGGGATATGTAGGACTCCCCTGAGGACCACCTCTTAGTGTTCAGGAGAGCATGACAGAAACCCACTGTTAGGATGCTAAGCTGTTCCACACCCAGGGACACTGAAGCACAAGGAAGTATGAGTGTTTCACCCTTACAGATAATTCAGAACTTCGGAGCCAGCCCACAGTTACACTCTTTCCATAGGACATCTAAATGTAGTACCTCATTTAATTTAGTTACAGATTAACAGCTCCCACAAGAATAAAAATAGCTCTTTCCTCTGTGTGCCAAGGGTATCAGGCCCACTGTGCAATCACGATCCTCAGAGCAGCCCATTTCGTGGACGGGGTACCGAGGCAAAGGAAGGGTAAATAATGTCCAAGCTGGAAGACTTGAATCTAATAACTTTGTCTCCCAAGAGCATATGGTGGGTTCACTTCTTTCTGTTTAACTCCATTTTTTCCTGCTTTGGTTGGTATCATTCCTTCTTCCTGCTCACCAGTTTCAAAATCTGTTTGTTCATGTGTCGTGGTGAAAATCCCGTCTCCTGTTGGTATATAAGATCTGGCACAATGGAACTGGGGAGATGGCTCAGTGGAATAAGCACTTCTCTGGCAAGCACAAGGGCCTGAGTTCAATCCCCAGTTCCACCAAAAAAAAAAAAAAAAAAAAAAAAGAGCTGGCACAAGCAGGCGTCATCCTGCTCGGGAATACCCAGAGTGAAATCCTGCACTCTGTGGGCAGCTGAACTCTCCAGTGTATAGGCCAGCCAAGAATGTACTCGAAGCTGGACATGGAGGTGCACATACCTGCAATCCCAGCACTCAGGAAAGCTAAGGCAGGAGGATCTCAAATCCAAGCCCCACCAGAGCAATTCTGTAAGAGTCTGTCTCAAGGTTTACAGATACACAAATAGATAGGCCTGAGATGTATCTTAGTATGAGGCCTGGCTTCAATTCCCCATACCTCAAAATGGCCTTAAAGATTCCCAAAGGTCCCTGTGTAGCAACTGAATTATACTCTCATCTCATCATTGTTCTGAGATGTATAACAGCTCTGATTCCTGCACTGCCACAGCAGTGCTGCACCCACCATGGAAGGCTGAGGTCGCAGAGAGGAGAGGAGGAGAACAGAGGGGGTCTTTGGTGACCCTGTGGCTCCTGCCAGGCCTGGAGCCTCCTTCTGCACTAGAGTCCCAGGACTACAACCTCTTCAATCCCCCCACTGTGCAACTTGGTGCAGGGCTTTTTTTTTTTTTTTTTTTTTTTTTAGCTTGGAGCTGAAAGTAGCATGTGCACAGGCTCATTTTAGAAACACTTTGACCGTGGAAAAGCCAAGGAGAAAATACAGATCACGCGTAACACAACCATGTAATCATAACCACAGCTCCTCTTCTTGCTTCTCTACCCCTCCTACACAAGGCGCATTTGACGGCACCAGGATAATATGGGAGTACAAAAGCAATACACCTACTATTAGTTAAAAAGAAATGCAAAGAGTATGGTTACTGAGAGCACAAAATAAATAGCTCCTGCACTCACATCTCCTTAGTGAGGCACTCTTGAGACTGTTTCTCCAGTGTATCAGTGCCTTTTAATGCATGGTCTGCTCCTATCTGATGAATGCATTAATTTTTTAAGTGTAGATGAGTAAACCATAATGTTATGTAGACTAGCTTTTTTTTTTTCCTTTTTGGCCAAAGTGGGGATTGAACTCAGGCCCTTGCACTTGCCAGGGAAGCACTTAATCTACTGAGCCACCTCCCAGCTCCCAGATTAATTCAATACTTGGGCTCTTCAAGTGGGAAGGAGGAAGAAAAGGACTGGAGAGTACAGTTTCATGCCTCCCTGCAGGCCTCTTACTCATTCTGAGCTGATTTCCTCATCTGTAAAATGGGAATACTGTAATAATACCTAGTAGAGTTGTAAGCAAGGTGATATGCATCGGGTAGCCGTAACAAAGGATGGCTGTGATTCTGAAATATTGGCTGACTTCCTTCGTCTCTTTCTGGACTCATCTACCACTTTCTGAGGTCTCTTTCCTGCCTCCTGTTGCCTTTGCTTTGTCTCAGTCAGGGGTCTCTAGCTGCTCACATCAGGATCTGCTGCAGCTAACTCAAGCCGAGATGAGTTTGTAAGGGGTCGCAGAGTGCACAGAGTGGGCCAGAAGTACAGGCATGAGGCAGGCTGCCAGGAGGACTTGCACAGCGTGCACACGGGAGCCCCTGGGGGGAGGACAATTCAGGAGGTCGCTGCACAAACCGCGTGCTGTGATCCACACCAGCACCCAGGGTGCCCTGTCTCTGCTGCCACAGTCAGCTCTGAAACAAAATCTCCTGAAGGGACGTGTGATCAGTTGACTCTAAATCACACTTCTGCACCCAGGCAGGTTTCCTATTGCCATGGGAGAAGGCGATACTTACAATCAGAGAGAGGTGAGAAGGCCCGAGAACTCTGGGTGGGGAGGCACACTTGGAGCAGCAGTAGAACACTTTCCTGGTGCACGGGAGGCTCTGGCTTTGACTGCCTGCACTGGGAAGGAAGAACACAAGTGCTGGGGCAGCCTAAAATGATGAATGCCTTTTCAGCTCGGGGAATGCCTGCAGTGAGGTTGTGTCCCTCTGTCTTCACCCATCAGAGACCACCTGCGAGGAGCAGTCAGGTGGCTGAACAGTCCGTTCCCCCCACACCTGTTTCATGAACCTTTCTAGTTTTGCATTTTAGGAAGGTGCTTGCTAACTTTAATCACCAATTGATAACCTCCAAGGCAACAGGAGCAAGGAGCCCAAAATGGTGTCCAGGATATTCAAAGAAATTTTTAGTGAGGGCAAATCCAAACAGAGGGTCAGCCCAAGGTCAGAATCCTAGAGTTGCTCCTGAGGTATTTAACTGGCTGCCTTTCCCCTGCAAGGGATTGGGATAGCCCAACAAAGGCTTCAACTTTTTAAACAGCCACAGCTTTTGCAAGAATGGGTGAAACAGGCAGGTGTAAGTAAGTGCAGGTTGGCAGGTATGATTATGTAACGCAAGTATGGACTGCTGGAGCATAAGGGCCCCTTGAAATAAACTACCTTGTGGCCTTCTTGGGGATAAAGACACTATCAGTTACCTCCAGCTATGCTGGTGACCACAAGTTTGAATTCACTCAGTGTGAATTATCTCATCAAATACATATTCTTTTGTCCTGCAGGTAGATAGAAGACGTGCTGCACATTGGCCTGACAGAGAGCTCCTACCGCCCACCGCAGACCAGGGACAGCAGTGCCTTGTGCTTTGCTCTCAGCTGTCAGCTTAGCGCAGTGCTGACAAAGACCACATGTGACCTACACTCATCCTCCAGACTCCTGAAAGCAGCAGGTGTTCTCTGCAGGCTGTGACCTGGGCCACATTGAGGACAAGTAGCCCTGGGATCCTCTCTGGGCTACATTTTCCGCCCTGCATCACTATATGCAAAGGTTTGTTTTTCTGGACTTTCTTTTTATGTTTTTTTGGCAGAACCCAGGATTGAACTCAGGCTCTTGCGCTTGCCAGGGAAGCGCTTATTCTATTGAGCCATCTCCCCGACAGGTTTGTTTTTCTGGATGTGACACCAACTCTCTAGTCCCTCCTTAAGGAAGCTGGCAAGGCCAGAGTTGTCTTCATCCTGTTGATGGTGGTGCATGGTTACTAGGAGGCACTCATTATTTCTTTCCCGTTTCAAACTCCCTGGGATTACTTTTCCAGTCAAAGTCTGCGCCCCCTGCCTAATTTTTTTTTTTTTTTTTTTTAAGGCATGCTGTATAGGCATGAAGCACTAACAGGAGCTAAATATAGACAGCTGTTCCTAGGTGCCCTGCCTGCACGTATGCCTGCAGGTATGTCTGCACGCACATTAGCACAATTATGGGAAGGAGGCAGAACTATAACCTGGACTTAGGAAAAGCACACTCTTCTCCAGGTGGGGCCGAGGCTGTCTTTATGTTAAATGACATTCCTGGATAGGTGGCTTAGCATGCTCTGCACTTGAGTCACCTTGAGACTTGGTGATACCCAGGGGTGTCTTACATAATAGAAAAGTGTCTATTATCACTGGAAAGGCATGAGGCTCAGAGGATAGGCCTCTGCTGGGTGGAGATTAGAGGCTTCATTAATGAGTCACATTCCTTCCTCTCTCCATCCCTTATAATTAGAATGAGGGACACACAGCCTGGTTGGCCTGTGATAGTCTTGGTTTATGCTGGCTGGCCACCACTGCCTGTGACGCAGAGTCCCCCTAACCAGCAGTCCTTTCACTCTCAAAGGGGACAGCTGGGTGTAAATTTTTGAGGAAGAGGGAGATAAAGCCGGGAAGCTGTAGACCCTCTTGAGAGAGTTCCTGTTATGGGGGCTTTGGAAGGAAGAAGAACGGGAAAAGCAGCATTCCTGCCTCCAAAGAGCTGTGGGCATTGCAGTGGCTCTGGCAGCCCCTGCCCCCAACCCTAGAGCACTGGCATGGCCCCTTCAATGGGCCCAGACTGGAAAAAACAAATGACTCCTGCCATCTAATTGGCCCTGAAGTGAGCCACATGAAATGCCACTGGCCTCCAGCCTGTAGCCCCTGCCGCTGACTTCAGAGGGGCTTTGGTGCCTGCCTGTGCAGGCGGGGGGAGGGGGGTTGGCCATCTGTCAGGCCAGTCCTGTACTTAAGGTTTTATCATACTTGGGTCCTCTGAGTTCCATCGTAAAAGGCCAGGTCATTCTGCCATTGTAAAGACCCCCCCCCCAACAGGAGAGAACAGAGAGGGAAGGACTGGCCCACCATCTCAGTGAGGTCTCAAAGACCTAGATGCCCCCAAACTAACCCCTGCCCCCCAATTCCCTTGTAACAAAAGCCTGTCTTCTCAGTCACCCCTACTGAATATTCCTTCCCACAGGACATAGTTAGGGTAAAGGGGGTTGGGTTGTCCTGAGCAATTCCTTGATGACAGGCCAGCTGCATGGAGAAAACTTTCCTCTCAGGCTTGGACTGCAAAGTTTCTGTATAATTCATTGGCTCTGTCTAAAAGCTATGGGTCACATCGATCACCATTAAGCTGTCAAAACATTCCTTCAGCCTGTGCGAATAGCTTATCAGGGCTTTTTAAAATATCAATTTCTGGTGAAGAGGTCGAGTGACAACTTGCAACACACCCACAAAAACATAGTGTGAGCAGCTCTGGCCTCAGAGCAGCGACTGGGTGAAGTGATGAACAGACACCAGAAACTGCGGGTCACAGCAAATAAAAAGTATGCTTTGGAGCCAGTTGCATAAAATGGGTGTTGGCTTCCTACCACAGCCTCCGAAGCTGCCCCCCACAGCCCCAGCCCCCCCTCACATCCACATCTACAGCAGGTGGAGAGGCCAGGGTGGGTACCACTGCGCATCCTGCAAGATCACTCCTGGGAGAAAAGGGGGGGGTGGATACGGAAAGCGGGGTGGAAAAGCCAGAGGTGAAATTCCAAGATTGTTTGAACATCCTGTTATTGATTTAAGAATGTCCTTTCGCAAGGTTGAGGGTGTAGCTCAGTGCTAGAGTTTGCCCAGCATGTGAAAGCCCTGGGATTCATCCACAGCAACACAAAAACAACAAACAAACACTGTGAAATTTAAATAAAGTCTTAAATTTTTAGCATTTTCTTTTTGTCCATTAGCTGTCAGATTTGCAAGCACAATATGAAAACAGATGAAAGTGGACTTGATGGTTCACACCTGTAATCCCAGCACTCTGGGAGGCTGAGGCAGGATGATCAGAAGTTCAAGCCCAGATTTCATGATTTATCAACTTAGAAGAATCCTGTTTCTTTTGGCTTATTTATTTATTTATTTCATAGGGGGTCTCGCTGCAGCTTGGACTCCTAGTGATCTTCCTGTCTCAGCCTCCCCAGCACTGGGATTACAGGCAAGTGACACCATGCCTGGTTTCAGTGGCCAGCATGATACACCTGGGGTTCCAGGGCTAGCACAGCATGTGGTACTGGGGATCGAACTCCGGTCCTTGTGTTTGCCAGGCAGGCACTTAGAAGACTGAGCTATTTCTGCACCAAATCCTGTTTCAAAATTAACTTGAAACAAAACAAAAGGAAAGGGTTGGGCTATGAAGGACTCAGTTCTAAAAGAAAAAAAAAAAAAGATGAAAATATGAATATCTTGTTACCCCAGCACACAGCAGGCTGAGGCAAGAGGATGTCAACAACCTGGGCTACATAGAGAGACCAGTCTCAGAGAAAGGGGCTGGGGGAGCAGGGAAATGTTAGGGGAAGGGGGAGGGGGAGGAAGAAAAGAATGTGTGTCTGAGGAGCCAGGTTCTCTATAGCTCTGTCCCTCATGTCTGCTTTGAGCCTCCTCCCTTGGCATCGTCCCTCCTGGCCCCTGCCCTCCTGAGCCTGTCACTATCAATTGTGGCTCAGCCCCTCTCTGCCTTACCCAGATCCAAGGTCAAGGGCTGGTTTGGCTTAGGCCACTCTTAGCGGTCTCAGAGTTCTGACTTACTTAGGATATGCCTGGGCACATCAATTTCTTTCTTTTCTTCTTTCTTTCTTTTAACAGCATCTTGCTATGTAGTTCAGCTTAACCTTAAACTTGCTATGTAGACCAGGCTGGCCTCAAACTCATGGTGGCCTTCCTGCCTCAGCCTCCCAAGTAATGGAATTACAGGCATGCACCTCCATGCCAGGCTCAAATGCTTACATTGTTATGCATTTTTCTTTTTCATTTTGCAATGTTGGGGGCAAAACCAGGGCTGCCCCCATACTAGACAAGTGTTCTACCCCTGAGCTACACCTCCAGCCCTAATGCAAATTTTTGTAATGTTTAAAAATATAAAAGCCAAACATCTTCATTCCTTTCTCTTTTCTTTACCAAACAGTGAACTGACTTCAAGCCAGCCTTGACAAAAAGGAGTATTTTAAATATGAGTGTTCTTGCTTCCTCCTGCCAAGTACCCAGAGGTACTTGGAAAACATCTCCCAGACCTCTCTCTTTCCATTTAGGAAACAGAGATTTGTTTCCCTATTTTGAAAGCAACAGAACACTCTGCTTTGGTTTCTGCAATTCCCACGGTTGCCATTGCTGAAAAGGCAATTGTCTTGGAGGTGGACAGCACCAGCAGGAAGTGGCAGCCACTCAGAAAACACCTGAGACCCCTCCGAAGCCCCCCACATAGCTAAGAACATAGCGCTCAGGGACTGGAGCAAGTGGAGCCGTTGAATCGAAGGCCCTTGGCCCTGCTCAGCTGCCATGGGTCAAGCAGAGGGGCCCGAGTTCTAACCAAAACTCACACCTGCAGGCACCCTGCTGGGGTTTGTGAAGGAAAAACCCATCTTGCTATGTATTTGCATTTAGCAGTTTTATTTGTAATTGTGGACAGTCAGGCACAGGGAAGAGCAGGAAGAGGGGGCCAGTTTTCAGAAATAAATGACTGAAGACAGCAAGAAAGCAGCTCTGAGACTAGGAACTGAAAACAGACCTGGGTTCCTGCTGCTTGTGGCCTGGGACCTGGGGGAAATGCCACCGGCCTCAATAGTTTGTTTGAAGTCTGTGCCTGGAGGGAAGGGGCAGGCGGACACCTCAAGAGCTCCGTGCAGGGTGCCAGCCGCCTTTCTTCCCACAGGTGCCCTTTGAGGATTTTACATGTATCTGCATTTAGCAGTGGGGGCTCTATGCTCTCCGGAGGCAGGAGTTTGTGAGCAGGGTGGGAGGTGACCCCCCCCCCACCAGGGGGAAACAGCAAGATGCTCTGTGTCACGTGGGATGCTCCAACACACGGGGTGGGGGGTGGGGAATTTATCCCTCCTAATCTGAGCTGTTTGTGCCAAAGATTGCAACAGCCTTTCTCAGCATTTCAGGGTGAGTTAGAAGGAGACACATTGCTCACCACGGCTGACGCTTCTTCGCCTCCTTCTTTTTGGTGCTGTGGATTGAACCCACAGCTTCACACATGCACTTGGGCAAGAGCTCTACCTCTGAGCTACATCCCCAGTTCTTTTATTTTTTAAAAATCTATTTATCTATTTGGTACAGGGTCTCCCTACACAGCTTAGATTTGTAGTGATCCTCCTGTCTCAGCCTCCCCAGCGCTGGGATTATAGGTGTGCACCACAATGTCTGGTTTCAGTGGCTGGCTTGGCATGGGGCCAGCATGACCTGCAGTACCAGGGAATCAAACCCAGGTCCTTGTGCTTGCCAGGAAGGCTCTAAGAACGCCAAGCTATCTCGCCCATTTCTTTTATTTTTGTTGTTTTGATTTTGGGGTTTGTGAGACAGGTCCAGGGTGGTCTCGAACTCACTATGTAGCCTGGGCTGGGCCAAAACTCACAATCCTCCTGCCTCAGCCTCCTGGGTAGCCAAGATAATGGTCATGTGCCACCACATCCCATTTATCCAATCACTACAGCAGATGTGTTTTGGGGTGTACTGGGCTTATGTCCCAGAAAGTACATGAGAGAGAGGGTGGACTCAGGTGCGAGATGGAAGGCTCCGCAGAGCTGTGGTCTGTGGTGCAGCTGACCTCTCAGAGGTGCGTGGAGGTGACTTTCGTCACTGGCACAGCAGGGAATCCAAGACAGTACCAACAGATCACTGATATTCCATTCTCAAAGTGGAGTTTGCTTCATGAGTGTTTAATCTTCCCTAGTAATGTATTCTTTTATTTCAAAATTTAGGCCAGGGAGATGGCTCAGTAGAATAAGCGCTTCCCTGGCAAGTGCAAGGGCCTGAGTTCAATCCCTGGTTCCACAAAAAAAAAAAAAAAAAAAAAAAAAAAAATTAAACTCCAACATTTGAAAAGTGAAAGCAGGGAAACATGTTTTTCTGAATATGATAACTACATTCCTGAAAAAAGCACATTGGCAAAAGTGGAGATAACAGGTGATTTGTTGAAGGTTAAACGGCTGCTAATTTATGGATTTTTAGCTTTTGGAGTGCTGAGGCCAGCCCAGGGGCTTTACAGAGAGGTACCCTGATGCCTCTCAAAGGATTTTATTTTCTGCTAAAGGGATTTTTATTTTATTTATGTATTTTTGTTTGTTTGTTTATTGTTGAGAGGGAGACTCACTAGGTAGCCCAGGCTGGTCCTCATGCCTCAGCCTAAAGGGCTTTTTAGATATTAAATGTGTCTTAGGTTCATTACTAGCCACTCAGGGATATCCCAGGAGGTAGATCAGCATACTTTATATAGATCTCAGGGCCATGAGATAGCTCAGCAGACTAAGAACTTGCCTACCACATGCTATACCAGTCCTGCCCCCCGGGCTTGCTGAGCGGGTCACCAAGACCTGGTGTTGTGGTGAGTTCGACGGAGGACTCCGGAGACCAGGTTGAGGGCACTGATTTGGTTTACTGAGGAATCACCTGAATATATCAGCTGAGGGAAGGGAAGGACGTGAATAGGCAAATTGTGGGGCGGGGCAGGGCTGCTCTTCTGCCAATGACCACCAGCCAAGTGTGCTTGGCGTTCTGGCTCCTGGAGTGTGCTGTACAGGTGCTCCTCAGCAATGGCAGGGAGCACCGCCTCTGGCCCTGACACGCCCACATGTATGGTGTAATCCCAGCACTGGGGAGGCTGAAACAGGAGAATCATTTCCAGTCTGAGCTGTGTAGTGAGACCCTGAACAGCCTCATCCAGGCCCAGTGGCACGTGTCTGCAATCCCAGCACTTGGGAGCACTTGGGAAGCGAAGGCAGGAGGACTGCTGCAAGCCTGAGACCAGCTGGAGCTACACGTTGAGTTCAATGCCAGCCTGAATGACATACTGATCCCCATCTCAAAAAAAGAAAGAAAAAACAAAATAAATACTCCACTAAGATTTACCTGTTCTTATCTCAGAAAGAATACATGTATTTCCAGAAAAGTGTTTTAAAACAAAGAAAAAAGGGATAGGGGAAAATGCTGCTACCACTTAGGAATGATCATTCGGAGCCTCATATTGCGTACATGTCTGTAGTTTGCAGAATAACTTCCCCTTTCCAAGGACAAAAATTATGACACTTTAGTTTACCAACTAACTGGCTTTGTTTTATGGTTTTAGAATCCAGAAACACTTTACTGCATAAAGCAGAATAAATATTCTCATAGGGTGAGTAAAAGTAGTTGGTTTTATAGGCAGACGAAAACTAAAAGAAAGCAGGACAAAAACCAAAAAGCAAGCTAGGTGTGGCAGCTCAGGTCTATAATCTCAGTACTCAGAAGCTGAGACAGGAGGATTAGAAATTCGAGCCAGCCTACCTTGCGCTTGCTAGGCAAAAGCCTAGACATTTTAATGACTTAATAAGACCCATGTTTCAAAATTAAAAAAAAAAAAAAAGGGGGGTGGGGATATAGCTGGAGAAGATAAAGCACTTGCCTAGGAGGTCTAAGTCCTGAGGTCAACACACCACCACACAAAATAAAGTGAAAAGAAAAACAGGTGCAAGTTGTGGTAGTGCAGTACTATAATCCCAGCACTTGAGAAGCTGAGGCAGGAGAGTTTCTGCAACTTCAGGGCTGGCCTCAATTATGTAGTGAGCTGAAGCATAAGTGAACTCATAGATGCCCCTCAGCTGACTTCAAAAGATCTGCCTAGGTTGGTTGGGTAATTACAAGGGAGCCTGACTGCAGATCAATAAGGCCCAATCAGACTTCAGCGAAAAAAACATGTATGTTGTTTGTAGCCACTATGTGGTAATTTTTTTTTTTTTTTTTGTATTTTAG
>PVKA01053706.1:0-11107 GCA_004027165.1 Ctenomys sociabilis | reverse complement strand
AGCTTAATATTATGGGCTCACGATGTATACTTCATTTTTATACTTTTATACTTTTCTGCTGGATGGTTAAGACCTAGGTAGATCAAAACTTATATACCAACTCATGAACTTTATATTTCCTATGTGGTCATTGAAGTCTTCTCAGGGTTTATCTTGTAGTCCTGTACATTATTCTGTAGTTCCTTTGTCTGTGTCATCCATGTGGATGAGTCACGGCCAATGCTTGACCAGATGCATCCCACACCTGCCGCTGAGTGCGAACTTGTCTTAGCTATCATCTTGTGGCTGAGACGTGATGCCTAACACAAATTGAGGGGGAGAGGTTTGGTTTGGTTCACACTTTAGTCCACTGTTGACTTGATCTGAGTCAATGCAGCACAGCAGAGAGGCAGAGTAGAAGCAAGCTATTTACCTCAGGGGCTCAGGAGGTGAGGAGGAAGAGAGGAGCCAGGGAGGAAGACCTGCCCTTTTGGGTCACACCTGATAACTACGCTGCTCCACCTCCTAATGCTTGGGTAGGAACCCGCCCTTAATCCAATCACACAGCCCTGCCCCTTGCATAAGTGACACTGCAGGTACATTGCAGGTTTAAAGCACAACAGAACTGAATCCTCCTCTTTATTACTAACAGTGCCTTTTAAGAGAAGGTGACTGAGAGGTGGAGGAAAGGGGAAGTGGGGAAAGGATGAAAAGCAAGAATTAAGATATGTTATGCCCGTGTCTCGGCTTCACATAAGGACTCTGGTACTGCATGTGCCAGTAAGAAAAAAAGAACTGCATGATCTCTAACCAGAAAGAGAAAGAGAATGAAAAAAAGAAAGAAATGAAGGAAGGAAGAAAGATAAATCAGAAAGGAGAAAATTGCACTTAATTATACTTGAAAGAGTGACAGAATGCCAATTTCTCAGAATTAAAAATTATTTTCTTTGCCTGACATTCTCCAAAATATGCTTATATTAAATTACTTCTTATAGTAAATAGATACATTTTTATTTTATAGATTTCATGTTGATATACAATGAGAGCAAAATATTCCAAAAAATAGATATTTCTCTTACAGTGATATATGATTTTAAATATTTCAAAATTAAACCGTTTTGCCCATTCGTATATGGCTTAAAATTTGGAGACAATCTTAACTTTATTTGCATGCTAAAGTAGCACTAAAGCTTCCTCAACTAAATATCAATGTACCTACCTGCTAAACATTCCTGTACACACGCCTGTTGTCACTCTGTTTACATTGTGGTCACTTACCCTGGACCATGCCTGTCAAGTCTCATCTTAGCATTTCAAGCACATCATCTGCTTGCCAAAAGCCCTGTGGGCGTCTTTCATCTGTGTGCCTTATAGAATACCTACAACTCACCACTTTATCAGAACACACAGCCTCAAATGCTGGGATACATTAATAAAAGTTTGTCTGAAAAGACCCAGTTTACATGATATGAGGTATTGTACAGATGGAAAGCATTCTGCTTTGTCATCACACTCTGAATCCTTTTCTCGGCTTGGGTGAAACCATCGCCAGATTAACTATTCAGACATTGCTAACCTACTACACCAGAGTCATTTTCCTGTGCGACATTATTCTCTCAAACTTTCCAGGTGGCATTGTGTTTAAAAACACATGAAATGAATCACTATACTTTTTAAAAGTTGTGGAAGACCTTATTCACCCCATCATTCAATGGTCTCCTATAAAGTCCTATGTAAGAAATTGGCAGGGGAATTGAAGGCAGGGAAGGAAGGTTAAGTGTTAGGGGAGACCAAGCAACAATTTTTAACCCAAAAAGTGACTGTATCTTAAGTGAGTTATGAGGCTTATACAATTATATAATTATCTGTGGTATGTAAATATCTCTTCAGATCTTATAGTAAACTTAATTGTAACAATTATGTCCATTCTTTTCTAGAGAAATTATATTTTTCATATATTTTCTTTCTTTCTTTCTTTTTTGCAGGACCCGGGATTGAACTCAGGCCCTTGCTCTTTCTAGGGAAGTGCTTATTCCGTGGAGCCATCTCCTCAGCCCTTTTGTTTCATGTATTTTCTTGTATCAATATTAAATGTTACGAGTAGTTCGTTATAGAAAAATTAAATTTAATCAAAGTGAATATATAGCAAATGGCTATATCTTTCTATATAAAGACATAGTCTATGAAATTCATATAATTTAACACACTATCAGTTCAATTTATACACAATTTTTTTTTTTTTTTTTTTTTTTTGTCTTTTTGAGGCATCGTCTCACTATGCAGCTCAGGCTGGCCTTAAGTTCACTTTGTAGCTCAGGCTGGTCTTGAACTCACAACAATCCTCTTGCCTCAGCCTCCCGAGTGCTGGGATTACAGGCCTGCGCCACCACGCCCGGCTATACACAATTTAGAGAAAAGTAAGTTATTATTCTCTGAGACCATTACATTCCCTCTCTTAGTGCAATTAGGAATTGCCTATATGGTAATATTTTCTAAAACTGATTCCAGTATCCTAGACTGGATCATGATTTAGAAAAGTAGAAGTTTCATAACCTTTTAAAATCCTGCATGTTTCCCACATCTCCAACTCCTCCTGGAAACAGATCTAAGTACTATAGTGAATGATTTATTTATTTTTTTGCTGACTTTGGCTTATTATGAGTGCCAGATTTCCTGTCTTAACCACTCATGCATACCAATTCTTTTAATAGCAAGCACCTTCCCATAATTTATAGTCTGTATAGTCTTTCAATTTCCTTTTCCTTTACAAGGGGAAAAACCTAACATTCTGGGATGAAACTTTTTCTCATCAATCAAAAGAATACAATTAAAAATATAGATGCATTCATATATACACATATATCATTTTAGGTCCCCTGAATTATCTTTCACTGAAAATTAAGTAAAATAAGATGAAAGAAATTTTGTATTTCCTTATGACTATTAAGTTTGCTCAATGAAACAATATTTGGTGATTTCTAAGTTTACTCTTGGGTGCTTCATTTTCCTGAAGAGATTCTGAAGAATAATTACAAAAGTTTTGCTACTACTAATGTATCAAGACTGTCACAGGTCATACTGTACACTATCTTCTCCTTGGATCTATCTTTTAGAGAAATAGTTATTATCTCTTTTTTTCACAGTAAGCATGATTAAAATGAGTTTGAGTAACAAGCCAGAGCCACATTGTTGGAACAGTGTAATATTCAAACCCTCTGTGACTCATATCCATGCACTTCACAATGCATCAATCAAGGGCTGGCAAGATAGGCTCAGTGGACTAAGCACTTGCCTGCTTAGGCAAGCACGGGGACCAGGGTTCGATCCCTAGTACTACGTACTGCAGCTGGGCATGCTGAGCTGG
This sequence comes from Ctenomys sociabilis, assembly GCA_004027165.1. NCBI lineage: Eukaryota > Metazoa > Chordata > Mammalia > Rodentia > Ctenomyidae > Ctenomys > Ctenomys sociabilis. The sequence goes on along the minus strand of PVKA01053706.1, from coordinate 7,764 downwards.
ACATGGGCATGGTGGCACATGCCTGTGATTCCAGCACTAGGGAAGCTGAAAACAGGAGGATCACTATGAATCCAGCTGCTTATTGGGATGCTGTACCAAATGCACACACATGGACACACACACATGCACACATGCAGACATACACACAAGCACACAAACATACACATACTACTTAATCAGTCTACTTTGTTGGGATATGCAAAATATTGTGCTTAAATAGCAACTTAATTATTGTTTATGTTACATATTTTCTGTGAAACATGAAGCAAAACTGAAAGTGACCATGATAACCATGAAGGAAAGGGAAGATGAGAATCAGAAAGAGCAATGCAGTCATCAGAGAACAGAATGCATAAGTGAGGTTACAGTGTAAAATCTAGTAACTGCATTCTTTATAAAATTTTCTGTAAGGCTACAATTTTCAAAAATCTGTCACCACTCAGAAGGCAAGAACCACCAGCTGCCTGGAAAAGTACAGAGAGAGCTCATATCTGGCCTTAGGAGGAGCTTAGAACTCACCATTCCATCTTCAACAATCAATAAGTCTTCTTATGTTCATCAGAGAAACAAGGTCATAAGAAAAGATTCCATTACCTGTTTTTTTTTTTTTTCCTTTAGCCCTTACTCTGACTACTGTTTTGGTGGCACTGGGGATCTCTACAGGTTAGTTGAGTTCAGAGAGAGGCCTGAATAATACTGAAAAGTTCTGGTTGGATTCCTTAATCTAATATGCATGTAATGGCCATATTTTTGGTTAAAGCATCCGTTAACATGTTTTATGCCTGAGAAAGAGCTGAGATTGGAACTATTAAATCTCTTAAGGAAATTTTACTTAGGGCTGTCCATAAATTCTAGAGTCTATCTGCCTATATATGTCAAGTAATATTCCACATGCAGTGTGACTGTTTCATTCCTATAAACCCTATGTTCCTATGAAATACATCTAATTGTTCTTCTAATGCATGCTGCTCATTATGATCATTGTTCTAATTGTATTTGACAATAGAGTGCATCTACCTGGCTTCTAAAGAGATGATTTTGCCACAGGGGAAATGCATTAAGATTTAGGGGTTTAAGTTCCATATCTTTGCCTATGGCTATCCAAGGTTTCCATTTCCATTGATTAGTGACTCTCTGGCTTTCCACCAGTGCCCTAATGTATCAGGGAGGTCTGAAAATATGGAGCCCTTTCTGGGTCTGTGCTTCTATAAGTTTAGCCTTCATCAGAATCTAAGGTATATTTTTCTTGAGAGTTCAAGAAATGAGTAGTACCTTGAAATCTAACACAGGTGCTTTCTCATTTTTCACTCATGCTGTGAATTAGCATTAAAGGTGCTCAGTTTCCCATTTTCTCTACATTTCCTGGGCAAGGTCAGCTGACCAGCCAGCCTTCATATTTCTTATTGTTGCCACAGAGAATAATTTTAAAACCTGGTAAAGTTTCATGTGTTATCTCCATTCCAGGATTTCCCTGCTGTTAATCTGAGGAACAGAAAGGCCATCACATGACTCAGTCTGCTAAATTACCTTTGTCTCAGGCAAACAAGTTGGCCATGTGCTCCTTAGCTGTGTCAAAACCAGCCTCAGAATCTCAACCTGAAGATCTGACTCTGGAGGCTTCTAATGCTGCCAGATACCACAAGAGTCAAGGAATTATCAGCAAAAAGAGGTTCTTTTAGAAGGGCAATGCCAATGGCTAAGTAGAGCATATTGTACAACTTGTACATGCATTTAAGAAAAATCAAATAATTGATTTTTAAAAATCCTAGAACTAAGACAAAGGGGAGATTTCATCAACACAGCTCGATGGTGTGTGGCAAATAAAGGTTAGCAGAAGTCAGAAAAGGTTTAGTTCTATCATCTAACAGGAATTCTGACTTTCAGTCACCTTGTAGAACTCGGAGCCTTGCACTTATAGAAATGAAATGGAAGAAAAATCAGCACCAAATCACACTGGCTTCCTGCCTTTCTGTCTTATTCTATTATCGCCCATTAAAAGGCAGAAGGCAGAGATCAAGGGCACCATTCACACTGATCAGAGAACTCAACCTTGAAAGGAAAAGAGCAGAGTGGTGAATGCTGGAGAAGTACTCCAGAGAAGCCAATAACAAGTGTCCAGCACCAAGGCAAACACAGCTGTCAATATCAAAGCAGTGGTCCCTCCTAGACCATCAGTCTGGCCTTCGGGGAAGGGATAATGGTAAAAATAGAGATTTTGACATGAAAGCAGGTACATGAGCCTCTCTGTTTGAAATACAGGAAGGTGCAAATGCTCAGAGGGAAGTATATAAAAACAGCATGATACAATAAGAGCAGATTAAAAATCAGGACAGAGCAATTCCACCTGAAACTCTGAAGGGCCTCCCGACCCACCCAAGACTCTCATAGAGACAGAAAAGCGAGCATGTGAAGCAAAGTTTCTCAGGCCTCCTCCTGACCTGGAGAGGATTGACAGCAACAGGAATGAATGAAACCCCTAAGAAGTCAAACAATCCATAAACCAACTAATAAGTCCTAAAGTGAGGCCTCTACCTTGGCCTAAAGTGCCAACAGGGCTAGATGCTAACTAGACCCGAGGGTAAAAAGTTTCTTGGCTCAGCAATGAAGGAGAAGGAATGCGTCACTCCTCGATGACAAGCTGCTCCATGCACAGAGAGGAAACTTGTCCACACCCTTGAGTTGGCTGAGTATGAATAATAGGAAAAACACTGAAGCCTGAGCCTGGTTGAAATTGTCTAGATTCAGTTAACAGTGCATTAGTCAGAATGGGTGCTCAATTAAAATGTTGCATTAACTATCTAAATATATGATTTGAAAATAAATCTACACGTGCATGCACACACACACACACACACACACACAATGTGTTGCATTAAACATAGTTGGAGCCTTAGATCAAGGTGGACACAATTTTAATATCCATAGTTCTATTCTGATTATTATTGGGCATTTTGATTTATAATTCCAATATATTTTATCCAAATCAGCACTACACAACTTAAAGTGCAAATGTTCTCTACGTATTTCTATATCTGAAACAACAAAACATGTTTCTATAGCAGCCAAGACATTTGCAGCTATTTTCTTTTACTTGAATCAGAGACTAATTCTAATTGTACTTAAACTTTATAAATTTTACAAAAAGAATCTGCGGTTATTATCCCTAATGAAGCCCCTGCGGTGTGTCAGCCTCACCAGTGGCAACTGCCACTTGTCTTGTGAGGCCTTCAGATTTTCCTCTGCCTCAATACGCTATTGCTAAATTAATTATAATCTTGAATGCCCATTAAATTGGTATGCATGTGTTGCCTTGCCATCTTCAATATTTAATCACAAATTTTAAGACAAAAACTTCAAAGTAATAAAACTATACTTTCCATTAAACTTTAATGAAGTAGAAATATTAAAGCTACTGTCTTTTGTGTTTTTCAACATACAACAGTGAAAATTTCTCTGCAATGGAAAGCTATTTGTGCTTCAAATGAATACAGCATATGCCAGGTTTCAGCCATGAGACAACTTTTATGATCAAATTAACAGATCCTAGAAAGAAGCTTTTAATGGTAGATATGTCACTTCTTAACATATACCCAGTACTTTCAAGACCTTTGTCATATTAGTTACTTCTGTTAATAATTTGGGGCCTCAAAAACAATTTCTGATTTTTAATATGGCACAATGTCTGTTAAAGTGCTCCATTACATCTTTTATCTCTTCATGTCTACTACAGGCTTTATTTCTTTATTGGAAGAATTATGCACCTACACAGAAATACACTGACAAAAGTAATTGTTCAGAAACAGCTGCACTGCAATGATTCACATTCCATCTTAAATTATTATTAAAAATAAAGAATTTCCTCATCTACTTGCATAGCAAACAGCTACTTAAATTCTTTGATTCTTGTCTTCAAGAATCAACTGTATTTTAGAGAGATGAACTTTGCTTATAGCTCAAAAACTATCAGAAAGAAAATTTACATGAAGAACAATTTGATACTACTAAAGGATGCATTTCTCAAATATCTCAGCTCTAGGTCATGTGGCAACCTTGATGATAGAGGTAGTTATCATGTAAGAGTACAGTTTTCTTTATTCTATTTTTTTTTTCTGGTACCAGGGCTAGAACTCAAGGCCTTGAACTTGCCAGGCAGCTATATTGTTGCTGAGCAATTTCCCCAGTGCATGAGTGCAGTTTTGTAAGAATGGCATCTATTAAGTCATTCAGAGGCATGCTGTAGGTTTCTGTATTAGGAAAATGTTTCTAAGCACATAAAATCTATTTCCAAATGATGATTAATTCTTCTTTGCTAAATTATTAATACTTGGACCTGGGAGATAGCTTAGTAGAATAAGTGCTTGCCCGGCAAGTGCAGGATCCTGAGTTCAATCCTCAGTACCAAAAAAAAAAAAAAAGTTATCAATACTGATATATCTCTGCAGTAAATTTCCTGTGTCCACATTACAAAATATTCAATTACACATGGATATCAAAATTCATCAGAGAGGTCCATTCTACAGGAAATTCTTCTCTTGTGAATGTACAAGCCCTGGTATTACCTTCATCTTAAATCTTGGGCTGTGCCTCACCCATTTCTGCTTTCTCCCCCACAGCAACCTTGTGTGCATCCCATCCAACTGCACTCTCTAAGAGACCTTCTAGCTCAAGGAACATATAAGTATAGCAAACTCAAGGAAAGTTCTAGCTATGCTTACTAAAGATCAGACTCTGTTCCTCTGAATAATTTGTATGATCAGCTAATGAGAGCACCTGTTCCCCCTCACACTAGAAAAATAAAGGTGAACAGGAGGTTAAGCAAAATAGGCTTGGGTAATCACAGCCAGGAAGAAATAAGTGACTGAGGAATTTAAATGATTGTGTCACCTAGTATTGATCCATTGACTACCTCATTGGAAAAGTAAATCATGTAAGTCACTATGGTATATGTACCATAGTACATATGTAGTATTTTACTCTCATGTTTCATTTTTTTCTGATTTAAAGATCTAGCTTTAAATTAAACTATGCCATCAAGCTTTAAATTACTGTTGAAATTATGAATTGTAGCATTAAGTATCTGAAGGAGCTTTTTTTAGCCAAAAGGAGGTAAGCAATTAAATTTGAGTTATTAGCATTGATTTGTAGCTATATATACATATACATTTCTGAAATTAATTTCACTTTTAGATTTAAAATGATGTTTTATCAAATATGTATATAAAAATTAAAAATGATTTTTCTAAATTAGTCCAAAACACAAACACTTACAGTAAAAAGGTTTAATATAAGAAGGAACTCTTTGCCTATTGGGTATTTACTTACTTATTCAACAAATGTTTATTGAGCACTTAGCTAATATTTTCTTGCAGTGAACAAAACAGAAAGTCTTATGTTCTACTGGTGGGATGTGAGCAATTAGTACCAACATAATGAATATGTAATACCATAATACCAGGAGGTAAAAACAGGTTAGGAGAGGTGAGGGGACAGAGTCATGAGGGGAGGTGTTATTTCAGATGTTTAGGAAGTCCCCTTGGCAGACGTGCATCATCTGCAGACTTAATTCAGGAAGCAAGTCATGAAGCTGTTTGGGGAAGTGTCGTTGATTAAAAACATCACAAATACCAATGCTCAAAGGCTGAAATATGTAAATGCTTCTGCTATCTTTGCTTATTTATACTAGTAGCTGAGAGCCAAAACTCTTGCTCTGTTGTATCTGGTAGATCTGAGGTTCAGAGTCATCAAACTCACCTTGGTGGGCTTGTCTCTCTGATGTAGAATGAGAAAGAGAAGTGAGAAGACCTCTGGAAAATAAAAGTACTTTGATTGTAGGCACTGTGAGAAGAAGTAGTCAGAAACCTGAGTGTGAGTGCTTGGAGATGGGCACCTCTGAGTGTGGGCTAGCCCTCGGGGTATCCAGTCCCCATGGAACATTTTGATCTCAAAGTAGACATTTTCCATCTCCACAGCAGAATCTAGTCCTATACTTTTTTCTCATTGAGAAGGAATGTTGTTGACCCACATCAGTTTAAAGAGTGAAGCTGTTCTTCCCAGGGCTCTAACACATCTGTCAGGGGCATCAGTGAGATTTTTCAAGTCTCATTTTGTTTTTGCTAATCCTGGATAAGAACGGGAGACTTCTTTTGATAGTTTCTTGAAGATTCCACAAAGGAAAGACATTCTCCAGATGGGGTTGGGGATCTGAGGAACGGCCTTGGAGAAAGGAAGGAGCTTCTCCACGGGCTGTATCATGTTATTCTGGGGAGTGAATTTCTCCTAGGAGAAGGAAAGGAACAGTGTTGCTAGGACTGAGGAGTCTAAGAAACAGTAGGACACACATTCAGGATGGCCTCGGAAAGGAAAGACAAGGCACCTCGCTCTGTTTACCTTCTCTCTTAAAAGGGTCTAAATGGAGCATGGCATGTTATAATCCAGGGACCTCCCTGGGTTCACTATACTTGGATGCCTAATGCGTAGTGCATCCAAATCTCCCCGTAAGATACAAGAGGGTTTGGGCTAAGTGTCTGGTGATTGAATTCTTTGTATCGCTTGAGAAGACATTGCAACAAAGAATGTGGCAGAAAGGTTGAGGATCCTGCTCTCATCTAGGAGAAGAGCAGCAAGGCAGCCATGGGAAAGGAGATGAACATCTCTTCTTGTATATTTTAAAGCTTTATTTGACTAAACTATGTTGCTCAAGTGAGTACAGTGCTTAATGAAAATTATAAGGCAAAAAGTAATAGATGAGTTTTTGAATAGAAGTTTTAGTTTCTTGCATATGATTTTGGCTTGTAGATTTAGAATCTAAATAAGATAGTCAGGGCCAGGAAGATGCCTCAGTGGAATAAGTGCTTCCCTGGCAAGCGCAAGGGCCTGAGTTTAATCCCCTGTTCTGAAAAAAAAAAAAAAAAAAAAAAAACAAGATAGTAATATGCTTCAAGCCTTATCTTACATTTCTTCAAATGTTTATCATTATATATATTTTTTTATTGAAAAAAAGTAGCAATGAGACAGTTTCAAAACAGGTTAGTAGGACAGTTACAATAATTAATACATTGCATACTGTAATCTTTGCAGTAGTTATTCATAGTATAAGATGCAGTTATGATCTCCTGTCTAAACACTGTTAGTTAAAAATTTTCTTCTCATTGAACTAAGAGAAAGTATCTCTATATTTATGCTAACATTTTGTATATGCAGATATATTTATTTTTTCACTACAAAAAGATCCTTCATAGGACTGTCCTGCTACAATGTTGTATGTGGTCAGATTTCTAAATTTTTGTGCAAAAATTTGTAATTGTTTATTTCTATTTTTAGCTATTTTTATTTTTTTCATATTCTGTACAGATTTCAAATTTAGTATATCAACAATTGACATCAAATACTTGTTCAATGTTATGTCTAAGGCATTTGATATTCAGACAGATAATGATGTTAAGCTTACCAGCCTATGTTTTAGGGTAATAATATCATTAAGCTTCTCATCTGGAGGGTTAACAACTTAAATTTGCAGAATAAAATGTTAGAGAAAAAGAAAGGCTATAAGGACATCCAACATTGTGGCCCTAGCCCTTCCAAGTCAGTGAGGGCTCAGGACAGAAGAGAACCTATACTGTAATATCCTGTAACTCAGGTGTGTCCTAAATTTTCTGATCAAGGAGAATTTGGGGCCACAGAGGAAAGTGATTGATGATGTACAGTGTACCTAAGGAAACTCACATGGAGAGGAAACATTCTTTCAGACTTTCACAGAGAGCAAAT
>PVKA01053705.1:0-11095 GCA_004027165.1 Ctenomys sociabilis | reverse complement strand
GTTGTACGTTTCCTTTTGTATTTCTGCTTTTCGCTTGTTATACTAGGAAGACTATATGATATTTACACATGTGTGTCTGGTTTATTTCACTTATGAGTATATGTTCAAGTGGCATCCACTTCAGTATAAATGCTTCAAACTTATCATTCTTAATAGCTGAGTAATACTCCATTATATAGAAATACCACATCTTTTTCAAACATTCCTCATGTGATGGACATCTTGGTTGTTTCCAAGATTTTGCTATCACATACTGTGCTGCTATAAACATAGGTACACATATATCTCTATGATACAATGTATCCAGATCCTTTGGGAAAATTCTCAGTAGGGGGATAGCCGGCTTGAATGGGATTTCTAGTCCTACTCTTTTGAGGAGTCTCCACACTGACCTCCACAATGGTTGTGCCAGTCTACATTCCCACCAGCAGTGGAGAAGTGTTCCCTTTTCCCCACAACCTCTCCAACATTTGTTGTTGGTTGATTTCCTTATGATAGCCATTCTTTCTGGAGTGAGATGGTATCTCAGTGTTGTTTTTATTTGCATTTCACGAATGGCTAGCAATGTGGAGCATTTTTTCATATATTTATTTGCCTCTTTAATTTCGTTCTCTTTGAAGTATGTATTCATCTCAGATGCCCATTTCTGAATTGCATCTTTAAATTTGAGGGCCCCATTATATCTTAGTTCTTTATATATTCTAGACAGTAGTCCTCTGTCTGATTGCTTATTAGTTAGGATTTTTTCAAAATTTGTTGGTTGTCTTTTCACTTTGTTGACAATTTCTTTTGACATGCGGAAGCTCCTTAAGAAGAGTTGATCCCAGTTGTTGATTCTTTCAAGAGCTTCAGGTGCGCACTGCCTTATTCTGCCCTGAAAATGAAAGGACAGAGCCAGATATTTAATTCATATGCTAAGCAAAACAGAGAAATAGGAATGTAGGTTCTAAGTCAAAAACATCTACCAAAAGTATCCAGGAAGACAATATGTAACAACAAAATGTAAGACTATAAAAATCATGGTAATTATGAATCTTCGTACATTAAAACTCAAATTTTCATGGAATTCAAGGAAATAATAACTCTATAATAATATGAGGCTTAATACACCAATTGGTTAAAATAGCCAATAGCAAAGAAAATATGAAGGATATGGACAAATGTACAGCAAATGCAGCTAACCTGTATGGACAGAACACTCCACACAATGCATATTCTTCTTAAGTACCCATGTAACATTCTCTAAGGCAGATTTGTCATCTTGTGAAATTCCACATAAATTATAAAATCAGTCTTAAAAATTAAAAAAGACAAAGTATTTTTTCATTTACAATGGAATGAAAGTGTAAATTAATGACACAGTTCAAACTAGAAACTCACAAATGTGTGGATTTAAACAAAGAACTTTGAACTTTTATAACTAGAGCCCAAAAAGTACAGGAGGAATTAGCAAATGCTTTAAAGACACAATATATTCAAACTCACAGTACAGAATGAAAGCAATGCCAAAGTAATAATAAATTAATCAAATAAAATACAAGAAATATCTGAAATCAGTGACTTCATTCCTATAGAAAGCAGAAAAATAGAAGCAGACTACAGACAAAGTTTATAGGAGAGAAGGAATAATAAATCTCATAGTGGTGATAAACCAAGTGTAGAATAGGAAAATAAGAGCAGATATACAAAATTGACAAAACCTTAGCTAGATTAGCTAGCAAAAAGGACAAATACACAAAAGAAAAAAAAATCTGAGATGGAAGAAGAAACATTTTAACAGAAAGGACTATAGTAAAAAGAAGTGATCCAACAATTTTGTATGCTAACATGTGCCTTACCTTAGAAGACATGAGTAGTTCCCAGAAAAGACAGTATAAAAAGTTGAAGCAATGAAGTTTGCCTTCTTTGACTCATAGTTTTATTGTGAGAAATAATACTGTATTTATGAAACTACCTGGTGAACGATATAATTGCCTTAAAATGGAATTACTTTTTGCACTTATTAATGTATTCATTTATAAATTATAACTCTTATTATGTTTTGTCTTTGCAGGAGAGTAATGCCATGGAATGAGATAGTTGAAGTCCACCATACAATATTAAGCTATGCCTTTTGTAGAACTGACTGTTAGAAAATGGCTACTGATCAATTATATTGTCAAATTCACCAAAAGGACAATTTTAATGGAGGAACATAAATCATCCACATTAGTAGGCTGTGCTGTTATGAGTAGCTGCATTTAAGTTAAATACATCAGGGGTAAACTTGAGTAGAGAGATTTTCCAGAAAATTTAACATTTTTGGAGTGATTACTGTAACCAAAGAAATCATCCTTAAGAGGTAAACAACGTATAAAATTGGACAAAATGAAAAGTTCATAAAATGCTATCAATGAGACTATTCATATGGAAATGTGAAAATTAATTGAATTCTGCTTGCCAATTGCAGCGCTGAAGTGAGCAAAGACATCATGACCCATCTGTCATCACTCATAATGACTAATGCCAAGTTTCAGGTATTGTACATAAAGCAATTACAGTGCAATTAGCTGTGTTCTCTTTCATTTTTCGTTGCTACCCTCCTGAGTTAAAGCAACTTTGTCCCTAGCATTATTGTCAAAGATCCATTAGAGTTTCTGATTAAAAAAATACCTTCAGGTTGAAACATGGTAGTTAAAGCTTTTAGCTTGAGATAATTTTCTTTCTTTGAATCTTTGAAAGCACTGCAATATAAATCATGTGGCTTTAAAATTATGTATATGAGTTCAAACACCTTTCAGATATCATTAAGAAATTCCAAAATAAAAATAGCTTATTTCTCACCACAAAATTGGCAAACATACTGGACAATTTTTTCAGCCTTAACTCTTAACACAGCAAGAGGAGATTTTGCCCATAAGGAAGGCAGCAATCATTAAAATTCCAAGTTCAAAATGAAGAAAAAATGTTGATTTCCTTCTTTTTTTAGGAAATAACTTATCTTGCTTTTCCAGTGTATTCTGGTGACCATCTTATTATTGGCCTTGGAACAAAACTTTTGGCATTAGACAGAGAGGGGTGTTTCTAGGAAGCAAGTGTAGGACCAAAAGTGGGAGCAGGCATGTGAGGGATGGAGGCCCGATATGCTTCTCTCTCACCCTCCGCTGTCTTCGTAGAGGTTCAGCTCTCATTTCAAGAAGAGCTTCTTTCTTTTCCTTTAGAAGACGAACTAGAGCTAATATGCAAGACTCTGCTCACACTTGAAGTATTTTAAATATGAAACGTTGCTTCACCCAAACTGAAGCCCAGCTGTTAGCATCCTGTAAGAGAAAATAGAAGACACAAGCTCAGGTAAGGATTGTGCAAGCAGAACTGGGCAATCAGTGGCACAAGAAACAACCCTGTTACTCAACATCAGACATGAAAGCTCCTGCATGGCAGAGGAAATAACCAACGCAGTGAGGATGTAATCTACAGAATGGAAACAATTTACCAGTTATTCTATGAACAGAGAACTAAGATCAACTGTACAGCTGACTTCTGCTTGCTATTGAAAGGAGCAGTTAATGCTTAAGTTTTTCCTCTTTCCTCTCTAATTTCTTATATTTTTTGATCAAATATATAAATTTATACCTGGTAACCTGAGCAACTAATTGGAGCTGGCAAGATATATATATATATATATGCTTTTTTTGGCAGAACCAGGGATTGAACTCTGGCCCTTGTGCTTGCCAGGAAAGTGCTTATTCCACCAAGCCATCTCCCCAGCCCCTACAGATAATATTGATGAGACATTTTGGTGTAGAAAGATTTTGATTAGCTCAACCAACTAAAGCACCTGCTTAGGCAGTCACAGGGACTGGAGTTGGATCCCCAGTGTGCCATATTGGTCCTGCACTAGGGGTGCACTGAGACGAAATTGAGACTGGACTTGGTGGTGTGTGCCTGTAATCCCAGCACTTGGGAGGCTGAAAACAGGAGGATCACTATGAGTCTTCTCTGTGTAGCGAGACCCTGTAGACTCTGTACTAAAAATACATTTAAAAAAGGTTTTGACAAACTTCATAAGTACAGTATTTATATTATTAGCCCATTGTTTCAATCTTTTAGCTCCAAAATGGAAGCTCAGATTGTTTTAAGCATTAAAAGCTGGACTTCTGGCTGCAAACCACAAATCTTAGTTTTTATACTTCCACTTTTACTCAGGTCAGAGTATTTTCTACTTGCAATGTTTTTTTTTTCACCCATGCTTTATTTTAAAGCATGCTTTGTTTCCAAGTATTTCTATTGTCTCCTATGCCTTCTTTTTTGTTTTTATATTTGTGTGTGTTTAGAAAACATTCGATGTAATTTTTATTTATTTATTTATTTGTCTGTTTTTGCAGAACTTGGCATTGAACTCAGACCCTTGCACTTGCCAAGGAAGCACTTATTCTACTGAGCCATCTCCCAGGTCCCAATTTTTATTATTTTTAATTTACTGGGAACTTTATAATAAATGATCATATTGTCTTTCAGTAGACATAACATGAGCACAATTGACACAGTCTATAAAATTGTACAGATTTATAATTTTATGATTTATACTTGTTAACATGATTATTAACAGAAGTGGCAAAATATCCAGTTATATTACACAACTGGTTATTTTTATTTTTCATTATATTATGTTTTTCATCATGTATTTTGAAGATATGCTTTTAGCTATATAAACATTTTTGATTTTCATGTCTTTCATGTCTTTCTATGTTGTTCTTTATTGAGAAATATTTTTATTTTTGCTAGGAAATAAGAATTTATTTTAAGTTCCGCTCTGTGATACTAATATACATACTTGTGGTATTTCTTTTTAAAATTAGTATAAACTTATATGAGTCTTTATATTTTAGAAGGCTTTTCATATTTACAATTAATTCCATCTTGCTGAAAAATATGTTCTGAATATTTATGGCTTTAATTGTACTATTTATGCTACTGGAATAAAATAATTGATAAGTCTGAATTAAATCTATATTTTTAGCATTTTTCTTCTTCCAATAATATTTGTTTCTTTGGATTTACTAAAATTGTTAAATTTCATTTCAACTTATCTAATGGCTTTTAACATACTTCATTTTTAATATAATGGTTTTAAGATGGTGATTTTGAAAATGTGGTCCCTGAGCAAGTCTTATCTTCATGGGGAATTTTCTTTTTTTAAAAAAAAAATATTATTTATTTATTTATTAAGTACAGGGTCTCACTATGCAGCTCAGACTTATAGTGATCCTCCTGTTTCAGCCTCCCCAGCTCTGGGATTGCAGGTATGTGTCATCAAGCCCATTTGTGGGGCCAGCACAGTATGGGGTTCCAGGGATTGAACCTGGGTCTTTGCACTTGCCAGACAGGTTCTTAGACCACCTCCCCAGCCCAGAAATTTTCTTAAGAAATAAAAATTCTGAGTGCAGCTGCAGATATACTAAATCACCAATCCTTGGAGGTAGACTTAGAAGGTTTTGTTCTCATAATATTTCAGTAACTGTTCTAGTTGTTAATATACATCCTTCACTTTCCACAACTTGTTTAGGTTTACTCACTGCATAGAAAACATAAAAGCCTTGTAAATCTATAGCTTTGTCTACCCCTACAAACTTGCCTGTATGACATAATTTTAGTATATATATTGATTTTCATATTTTCTTACATTTTCTGGAATTTTCCAGTTACCATCAAGTATTGCCTCCCTTCATCCTGATAAAGCTTTGAAAATTTTTGCCCTCTACTCTTGTGCTATAGTCTCATTGGTAAAAAATAAATTGATATTTTGAATGAGAAAATCTTTATTTTCCCTTACTTCTCAAAGAGGTTCATATGTATGGGGCTTGGAGTTGATACTTTTTATCCTCCTTAAATTTTAAAGACATTGTTTCATGTTTGCTGGCTATTATTTCTGAAAAGATGTCAGAAGCTTTAATGAAGCTTGTCATTGTATATAATGTGCCAAGTTTCCTCAGGGTATATACATATTTAAACCTTAAATTTTATCAATTTGGTTATGATGGATCTAGATGCATTTTGTTTTAGTCATTATTTTTGAATTTCACTGAGCTTCTTGAAAATGTATGATATTTGTCATCAAATTTTGACGAATAATCAACCTGTTTTGTCTGAAAATTTCAGATATATTTTGGTCATTTTTATATGGCATACATATATTTGGAGGATATACATGTGTGCTGTACAGCTATACTTTTTGAGGGATTATGTAATATGAATTATATATTGACCTTTTTTTATTTTGACGGAGCAGGGATTGAACTCAGGCCCTTGCACTTGCCAGGGAAGCACTTATTCCACTGAGCTATCTCCCTGGCCCCTGAACTATATATTGAGACAGTTATCTTTCTTCTATGACTTCAAATTTACCTGAGTTAATTCCTTTCCTAGTGTCCTACATATTTATGAAGCTTTATTAATCAGACTGACTAATTTTACTTGACCTATTCTCTAGATCTCTAAGTCCTCTTTCATCTCATGCTTATTAACACTTTTAGGTATTTTTAAAACTTACTCAATATTGTAGTTTTTAATTCCACAGCATCTGTTTGGTATTTTTCTACAGCTCCCATCATATCTCTCACTTTTCACATGATTTCTTTTTTTTTTTTTTTTTTTTTTTTTTTTTTTTTTTTTTTTTTTTTTTTTTTTTTTTTTTTTTTTTTTTTTTTTTTTTTTTTTTTTTTTTTTTTTTTTTTTTTTTTTTTTTTTTTTTTTTTTGTCTTTTTTTTTTTGAGACAGGGTCTCACTATGCAGTTCAGGCTGGCCTTAAGCTCACTTCGTAGCCCAGGCTGGTCTCGAACTCACAACAATCCTCCTGCCTCAGCCTCCCGAGTGCTGGGATTACAGGCCTGCGCCACCACGCCCGGCTGTTCACATGATTTCTTTTGTACCTTGGAGCATAGTTAAAATGAACTGCTTTAAAATTATCTATTCATTTTTATTAAGTACATAAATTCAAAATTCATCTGTACTAATTGACCTTTTTCTTAATCATGGGTGATATTTTCTGGGTGTTTGGGCTTGTAGTAATTTGAGACTGCATTTTGAACATGATAAAACATTACAAATAATGTGAAATTTTAAAACTAAAAATTATTTTTCACATTTTAAGATAGGTATTGCTATACAGCTAATGTGTTAAATAGATTCTGACATCTCTGTTCAGTACTTTCTCTAATATGTGGCTTGGAACTTGTTCCTCAGCTGTTAGGCTTAAATATTATTCACTCTTCACTCAAGTTGCAGGACGTCAGCTCTTTGTAGAATGTCACTGTTTCTGTTTGTTCTTTTTTCTCCAAGCTCTAGTATTTAAGCTTGTTAAACTACAGATGTTTCCTCTACATGTTAATCACCTTAAACAATACAAAAGACCTTATTTTTAGGTTAAAATACATGAGAATCAAGATACTCCTTCCAAATATCTTCAGGTTTTTGACCATTCTCCAATACTTTAAGGATGTTCTACATATTTTTTCCCCATAATGTAGTTGTTACTTGTGGAAAATTTAGCCTGATAGGAGCCATTTTGTCATTCCTGAGGTAAAATTTGTGTATGTTGCATATCTCCTCACTATTTTCTGGGTACTATTTTCCTTTTTTCTTTCTTTTTTTAATTTTTAATTTATTTATTTTTTTTTTTTTTTGCAGAACCAGGGAATGAACTCAGGATCTTGCACTTGCCAGGCAAGCACTTATTCTACTGAGGTATCTCCCTGGCCCCTGGATATTTCTTTATTATCTAGTACAACATGATATTCTAAGTAGATCTCTCTCTCTCTCTCTCTCTCTCTCTCTCTCTCTCTCTCTCTCTCTCGTATGTTAGGGAAGGGTCTACAGGGTGTTCAGGGTCTCACTGCATAGCTTGCACTCATAGTGATCTGTTTGTTTATAGCCTCCCAAGAGCTGGGATTACAGGTGTGCACTAACATGCCCAGTCTCAATTGCTGTGTCAGTGTACCCTGAGGTAGGGTCCAGTAAGTTGCGCCCAGGGGTCAAATCCCTGGCCTCTGAACCTGCTTGCAGGCACTATAATCCACTGAGCAATTTGGCTGGCCCTTTCTAAGCAGATCTTGTCCTTGACCTGTCGCAGCCTATGATCGTCCTTATGTTCTGGTGATCTCTGTGATTCCTTTTAGTAGAGAATGATACTTAGCAGCTGCATCTTAAGCAGTAGACACGGTCATTGCAGTGACAGTGCTGCTGCTTTATGGCCTCCTGAAGTCTATCTTCATTTGCCTGTCTATGAGAATATCTTATATTCTAATTCAACTATGCAATTTCATCATAGTTGTCTTAATTTCTATACTTATGACTCACTCTTCTGAAAACAAGTTGGGGCAAAGAATAGACAACATGATTTATTTTTAAGTGTATCGAATTCAATAAAGTGTATACATAAATTTGGTCCTTGGAAGTTATTTTGAAAAGCTAGTTTAAGTCCTAATATGGTACTTAAAATGTTCAAGTAGATTCTTAAGTTTCACAGGAATTAGCAATGCTGAGATGGACTCCACGGGAAAACATATGTTTCTCTCTTTTTATGATACAGTTTTACCACATTTGAAGAAAAAAAAAGTTTCAGTGTTCTTTTTTTTCTCAATCGATCTGATGAAAATCATTTCTTGGGAAGGTTAGCTTTCAGACTGTCTCAGTTACATTTTACTCATTTCTGGGACAAAGACTCGACACTCAAAATGAAGGAATGAAAGGCTTAGATAGCTCACAGCTAGTGGAGGTTTCAGGCAGTACTCCACTAGCTCTAAGGCAAATGGCAACAGATTATGGTGGAAGAAAACAAGGAAGAGCAGAGGAGGAGCAGCAGCTGTGGCGTCTATCAAGCCTCTCTTTCTTCCTTCTACACCAACTGCAAAGACCAGAGCTCCTTTGAGAAAGTGGCATGGCTACGATGATCAAGCTCCTCCCAGGAAGTGGGGCATGCAGAAGCCTTTCTCAACTCCTTCATATACACTTTTTGCACTGAGTCACTCTAGGGCAAGCATGGAATCACCAAGCAGATCCAGCCAAGCTCTCATATCTCATATTCACACAATGTATTAAAAACCACACAGACCTGTTTCTGAAGTCAATGCCCTATGCTTGAACATCAAGGTATTTTATAATACTGTACCTGTTAGAGAAAGATAATATTAAAGAATATAAAATATACTCTATTGGAGGAAAAATAGAGCCCTAAGAAATTTGCTTCTTAATATTCTTTTTTTCTTGACAAGATTGCTCCGGTCCAGTTTGCCTTCCTGGCTATTCATCTTCAGACCTTGATAAATGTACTAGAAAAGATGGTGACAGAGAATATTCTCCAAGAAAGAGTAGTTTGTACAGAAGATAAATGATAAAGCTGCAGAAAAAAAATCCAAGAGAAAAATATCTTCAGTTCAGTAAAGACCTTTTATTGTGTTTATCCATTTTCTAGCTTCTCATGCTTTGGTTCTCCTTTATCATAAATTATATAGAAAATATTGGTATTAACAATAAAAGATTTATGGCTATGTGTTAATATATCATTGCTTACCTTTATAGGGAGAATATGAAACAAAAATCTACAGAGAGCATAATACAGATAATAAGTAAAACAGTGGTGGAAAAATATAACCTTTGTTGAAACTGAAACAGAATTAACTAAAATTATAGTCAAATTTACTGTTCTTGAATCTTCAATGATTTACTAGCATAGAAGAGTATTTTCTTTTCTCAAATAATTGCTCCATTATTTCCATTTTGCTCAGTTACATATTTTCCATTCTTTAGTGATCAATTTAAGTGGACAACTTTCAAAGTACGTTATTACTTAAGAAAAAAATACACTTCAATCTACTGTTTGATATTGATAAATGCCAAAGAGAAATTTTAGCACCTATGATAAAAGAACATTGTGAACTCTAGGGAAAACAGTTTTTCATTCATAAGAATAGAGAAAAATTTACTTCTAACATTCAATGGGTACATTGAGTTATGACCCATAATGGAAACCTTTATATCTGTAAGACATCTATTATTGAACTATTGTCAATATTAATTACCTGGCTATAAGCAGAAATATTCATTCCTACTAACAGTTCAAGAATTGCTAAAGATTCACCCAGAATCTAGAATTAAAAAGTGTTTGTTATGTGCTGATCGAGAAGTAAATCAGTACTTCTGACATCTTCAAAAATATGAGTTTGTAATAAATGTAAAACTTGGTATTTTAGACTTAAAATAATTTGCATAAGCTTCCATTATGAAAGTATATAACATTCATTGTAAATCTGGTAATATAAGTCAAAATGTTAAAACACAACTGTAGAGCCATTGTTGGATATAAGCGTTGAACATTATTTGCATCAATGCACATATGATATCTATGTATATGGCACTGATGGTAAATCTTTCAGCACTTTCAGTGACATAGGCAGCCTGTGGGGCAGGTGTGAGGGCATGTCACCGCTGCTGTGCAGAGAAATTAAATTTAATGTTTTGTCCTCCATTGGTTTAAGTCAAGTTCAGTTTCTTAAATTATTATTGTCATTGTTTGAGTGGAAATTTGATTAATGAAGTATACTGTTACAGTTTTGTTTTCAGTGACTTTAATGTTTATTTATCTTTAAATAAAGTTTTCATGAGACAGGATCCCGATTACGCTTATAGAGTATAATCTAGTAGTATTCAAGGACATGCTTTAAGTGATAATGCTCCAAATGTAACAGAAATTTTTATTTAAAGGAGAGAACAGGGGCAAGGAAGATGGATCAGTGGAATAAGTACTTCCCTGGCAAGCTCAGGGGCTTGAGTTCAATCCACAGTTTCACCAAAAGAGAGAGTAAGAGAGAAAGAGAGAGAGAGAGAGAGAGAGAGAGAGAGAGAGAGAGAGAGAGAGAGAGAGAGAGAGAGAGAGAGAGAGAGAGAGAGAGAGAGAGAGAGAGAGAGAGACAGAGAGAGAGACAGAGAGAGAGACAGAGAGACAGAGAGAGAACATAGATGAAGGGAGAACTCAAAAGATTTTGTGACCTATTGTTTTCTCTACTTTAAAATAATTAATAATCTTTTATAGCATACTGAGGGAAAATAATTGAACACTAAA
>PVKA01053704.1:0-11108 GCA_004027165.1 Ctenomys sociabilis | reverse complement strand
TGTCATCCATGTGGATGAGTCACGGCCAATGCTTGACCAGATTGCTCTCTGTGAGAGCCTGAGAGAAAGTTTTCTCTTCATGTGACTCTCCCCAGGCACACTATAGAACTTCAGTCTCTTTCCTCTGTGGCTCCACAATCTCCTTGCTCAGAAAATTTGGAGCTCACCTGAGTCTCATAATATTGCAGTACAGGTTTTCATTGTACAGTGGTCTGATTTAAATTCCTTTACATTTATTTAAGTAGACTTTGTGGACTAATATGTGATCTATTTGGAATAAGTATCATGTGCTACAGAAAAGAATGCATACTCTTGTTTTAGAGTGTTAGAATATTCTGTACATATGTGCAAAAGGGTGGTTTAGCTCTGAAGTTTATTGATTTTTATTTCATTTATATCTTTGTGAAAGTAGGACATTAAAGATCACTTACAATGATTACTTTAGTGTTTCTTTGATCTTTTGTATTCAGCAGTTTTTGTTTTATGAAAATAGGTGCAAATTTGGTGCATAAATGTTTTTTAATCTTATCTCTTCTTGTTGAATTGTATCTAGTAACCTTTTTTATATTCTGTTTCAGCTTGATGTTTACCATGTCTGAGTTGAACATTCTTTTCTTTTTCCTTTTTTTGGTAGAACCAGGGATTGGGCTCATGCCCTTACACTTGCCAGGGAAGCACTTATTCCACTGAGCCATCTCACTGGCCCCTGAGTTGAACATTCTTACTCCTTTTTTTTTTCACAGTCTTGGAGTATGAAATATTATTTTTATTTCCTTAACTTTTAGTGTATGATTTTTTTTTGTGGAGCCAGGGATTGAACTAAGTCCCTTGCACTTGCCAGGGAAGCAATTATTCCACTGAGCCATCTCCCAGGCCCCTATGAATAACTTTTTGTATCAGATGAGTTTCTTCAATGCAACAGATTACTAGATTCTGCTTTTTGATATGGTATGCTAATCTGTGGCTTTCAATTGAAGAGGCAAGAATGTTAACTTTGAGAGATACTACTGAGATATGTTATTTAGTATTATTGCCTTTTTGTATTGATGACTTTCTTTTTCTTTTTTGACATTGTTTTCTTGTAGGTTGTTTATCCATTGACCTTATTTAGAATTTTTGTTTCCTCTGGATTTTTAGCTGTCAGTTTTGCTGTTACTGTCAAGAATATTCTTCAGTATTTTCTCTTTTAAATGGATTTAGTACATGGTCTACAGGGTCTCACTATACCGGTCAGACTTGTAGTGATCTTCCTGTTTTCAGCCTCCCAAGTCCTGGGATTATGGGAATGCCACCACACCCAGTCTCAATCCTCTCAGCATGCCCCAGGGTCAGGGCTAGAAGAGCATGTCAGAGATTGAACCCCAGTCCCTGTGTCTGCCTAATCAGGTGCTTTAATCCGCTGAACTATGTGGCCAGCTCTCTTCAGTATTCCCTGAAGTGATGATAATAATACTCGTATATCTTTTGAGTTGGTCTTTTTCATGGAAATGCCTTATTTCTCTGAAGTATAGCTTTGCTGGATATTAGTATTGGTTGGAAATCATTTTTTCTTATGTCATAAAATACTTCCAGCTCTTTTGGTCTTTAAGGTTTGTTTGGCTTGTAAAGTATCCTGTGATTCTAATTAGGTTTCCTTTATATGTGATTATTATATTTCTCTCTTTACTTGCATTTAGACCCTTTTCTCATATTTGGAACATTTTCTTCAATTATTTCTGTGACCATGTTAGCAAATCCCCGTGTTTTCTTCTAGGTTTTCCCTGAGTCCACTTAGCCTTAGACTGATCTGATTGTCATCTGGTAGCTGCTAGATAATCTCTTGCTTTTTTTATTTTCTTTATGGCTTCTTTGAGTACTTCAGCATAATTTACTCTTTTGTCCTCAATTTCAGATGCTCTGTCTTCACATAGGTCATTTCTGTAATTTATGAATTCTTACATGATTTTTTTTTTGTATTTTAGAGAAGAGTATACAGTGTTCAACTAGATTGGACTTGTGATCTGCCTGCTTACAGCCTCCCAACAGCTGGGATTACAGACACTGCCAGCATGTCCAGTCTCAAATGCCCTCTCAGCATGCCTCAGGGGTGGGGCTGGCGCAACAGGCCCAGGGATGGAGCCCCTAGCCTCTGCACCTGCTTGCAGGTGCTTTATTCTACTGAGCTATTTGGCTGGCCCTGTATATGTTTTTATTTCATTTATTTGTGTATGATATCTGTTTTGAGAATTCTGTATCCTTGCTGTACCTATCATTTAAGGTTTGAACTGTTTTGGTCAACTCATCCAGTTTTTCAGTTACTTCCCCTAAATTTACTATAGGCATACTGAGGGATAATGAACATTGGGTTCATTTCCTCTTTGAAGTTGTCCAGTT
This sequence comes from Ctenomys sociabilis, assembly GCA_004027165.1. Taxonomy (NCBI): domain Eukaryota; kingdom Metazoa; phylum Chordata; class Mammalia; order Rodentia; family Ctenomyidae; genus Ctenomys; species Ctenomys sociabilis. The sequence goes on along the minus strand of PVKA01053704.1, from coordinate 8,735 downwards.
TCTTCATCCCTTTTATAGACTTTTTGTAGAATTCTGCTACCTCATGTTTACTTTCCTTTCCCTTTGTGTCCCCTTGCTCTGACTTAGGAAAGTTGCTAGATGTTAGTGATCTTCTGTTGCCTTGTTTTTCATGTTCATATATATATATATATATATATATATATATATATATATATATATATATATAATGATGTATATCTTTTTCTTCTTTTAGGGGGATACTAAAAGTTAAGGTCTAATAGAATGAGAGTGTTTGATTTATATGAAGATTTTTAGTAAGATACTGTATGTTCAGTGATACTTTTTATCCCTTCTGTTATTTACTTTAAGTGATTTGATATCTGTCTCTGTTTTGTGAGAAAATTACTTCTAGTTATAACAGTAGCAGGTTTTCAGAGATGTTCTCTAGGCTTGGCTAGCTACTGGCCTTTGGGTCTCTCCCAGGATCCTACCACCTTTGTTTGCTAGGAAGTATAGATTGCAGCCTATTTGACTTTGTACTCAATTCCTTTCTAGTGGAATATAGTATTGTTTATGACGATGTGGTTATTAGCATATATGGAATACTAGTTGATGGCAATAATTATGTCCTCTTGGTTAAAGTGTTTTAACCAGTAATAACAAGAGCATCAAGCACAAACTGGATAATTGCAAAGTGTAATAACATACTGTACCACCTTTAACCATAAGAAGATCATCTATTGTTATAGAAGAAACTAAGACAACCTATGTAATTTTTTATTTATTTTTGGTACTGGGGATTGAACTCAGGACCTTGCGCTTGCCAGGCAGGTGTTTATACCACTGAGCTATTTCCCCAGCCCATATAACCTGTGTGTTTATATACAGTAAATATCTACTCAATGGAGCAATTAGCCTCCTTTTAAAATATAATAGCATTCCATCTCAATATCAGCTATCTATAGATTTATAAGCATAAATAGTATGAGTATTGAAGCATAAAAAGACAAAAATATGTTTTGAAAAATTAAACAGTGAAACATGGGAAGAAGGTGGTAAAATGGATGTGAAAAGTCCTATTTAAGGAGTGAAGGAAAATTATTGTTGTTAAATGACAGAGAAAAATACAAGTAGGATTAAATAATAGGGAATGAGGATTAAACTAGAGGAAAAGAAAATTAAAACTCAGAACACTGATTAAAAGCAAGAGAAAAAGAGAGAAAAAAGGGAGGAATGCGTAAAACTTATATTTTAAAAAAGGAGAAACAAGGATATAGGATTTGGCTGGGTATATTGGTTCAGGTAGGAGGCTGAGGCAGCAGGATCACTATGAGATTGAGTCAGGCCTGGGCCACAAAGTGAGTTCAAGGCCAGCCTGAACTATAAGTGAAAGCCCTATCTGAAAAAGCCAAGAAAAGAAAAGAAAAAAAAAAAAGAAAAGAAAAGAAAATGGGTGATACAGCTTCAGACTCCACCAATAGTAAAACAACAACAGCAACCAAAAGAGGGGCTAGGTATTTTGGCATCTATGTTCATGAGGGAGATTGGCCTGTAGTTCTCCTTTTTGGTTGTGTCTTTCCCTGGTTTGGGAATGACTATTATACTTGCCTCCAGAAATGATTTTGGGAGGACTTTTTCCTTTTCAACTTCATGGAAGAGTTTGTGGAGTGTGGGGATTATATCTTCTATAAATTTCTTGTAGAATTCCTCTGTGAATCCATCAGGACCTGGACTTTTCTTTGTTGGTTGGCTTTTTATTACGTTTTGTATTTCGTTGGCTGTTATTGGCTTATTAAGAGTTGTTATATCTTCTTCATTCAGTTTTGGTAATTTGTACCTTTCAAGGCATATGTCCATTTCTTCTGTGTCTTCTATTCTGTGAGGGTAAAGATTCTCGAAGAAAAAAAAAAGTGGGGCTAGGGAGATAGCTCAGTGCAATAAGTGCTTGCCTGACAAGAACAAGGTCCTGAGTTTGATCCCTGGTTCCACTAAAAACCAACAAACCAAACAAACCAAACACAAAAGAATACCAATAGAGGATAAGAAGAAAAATGGGTTAAATTCAAAGAGAAAAGAACAAAAGAAGAAAGAAAGAAAACCCAGAAGAGTATTTTTCTTCCAGAGCCTGCAGTCTTAAGTCTTATAAGTCTTAGTCCCTCTTTGTTCTCCATTATAGTCTGGGTTTGGGTAGAAATTTGTCACTTCAGTGAGTCCGCTGTCTGTCAACTCATTTGTAGCAGTTGTTCAAGCTGGAGAATCAGCCCAGAAAAGGTTTGGAGCATTGAGTTCTGAGGCTTCTGGTGTGTGTTCCTGCTGGTTGGAGGCCAGTACTGTGTACGTACTTGATATACATTCTGGTGTCTGAAGGACCAACTGCAGACACAAGGTAGAGAGTTGTCTTGAGGTTTCCAGTGGAGACCCAGGTGCTCCTGGGACTGTTATGAGGAGATTCTAGCAGGCCCAGTGAGGGTTTATGGGGCTGTGTGGTCTCCCACAGCATCCAGAGCACCGGACAGAACAGGCAGAAAGTTAACCCTTGCTTCTAACCATGCTGAAGTCTGGCCTGTTGTGCCAGAGAGGAACTATGCCCAGGACTCTGGCAAAACTTAGGGTGGAGACTTTGATGCATCCTGAGTGAGGCTATGCATCTGGTGCTGGACTTTCTTATGAGAACAACTTATTGGATAATTTGTATTTCTCTTCACTTTTCTGCCTCCTTTCTCTCCCTTTTTTGTAGGCTTTTCAAAGTCAAGCTGCCCAATCTAAGACAGAAACCAATGAAGACTGTGTAAAAGATGTTCACAAAGCAATTAATAAAAAGAAACATGATCTTGAGTTGGATAGATGTACTGAAATGAGCCAAAAAAGGTAAGAGGGGGCTTATATTGCATTAGATGGGAACACGAAGGTAAGAGGGGACTTAGATTAGATGGGAACAGAAAGGTAAGGGGAACTTAGATTATGCTGCATTAGATGGCAACATAGAATGTGTAACATCCTTCTTGTCCCTAATAAGAATGTTTAGTGAGCCACAGTGGTGACTACCACATAAACTTGTGTGCAAAATTGAGTCTAGTGATGGTTGCTAAAGGGTTAAAAGTCTCTTCTCCCTTTTGTTCCATGTTGGTAGTATATGTGTATGTGGATGCAGGTGCATAAATGAATGTCATTGAGGAATTTTCTCTGTTTTAGTAATTTAGATTGTGAACTACTCTATAGGAATATGGAGGCAATTTACCTCTTAGGTACTCTTGTCAGATAGCTGATTGTTTAATAGCTTGCTTGTCTCATTAGAAACTTTGGGAGATGAGCATTTCCATCTAAAAACAGAAAAATAATTTACCCCTAGAAAACTTTTACTGGGAAAAGACTTAAAAAGTAGATTAAGTCTTTCCTATAGTCTTTCCTTATTCTTGTGGGAATTATTTCTTCAGGGGCTCATTGAATGGATTAAATAAATGACTATAACAGGGCCAAACTTGGATTCCAGTAAATAAAGTAGGAAGGTTGGGAAGTCTAGAAAATTAATCTGCAAGGTTGACTGGACACTTTGCTAATTATGTAGTAGAAAATACCAAACCAGAAAATAAGCATTTATCTCTACTTGGTTTCTTCTTGAAACTGGATTCCTGGGGTTTATGTACACATTTGACCTTAGTTGCATGTATTATTTTCTTTTGAATTTTTTATTTTTCTGCCTTTGGGAAGGAAGGTCTCACTTATGTTGTGAACATTCTTCCCTTGTATAAGGTTCAGTGGAATGGACCCTAAAATAGTACTAGAACTACAAATACCTATTATTTGTTTTTTTTTTTCTATTGAATTTTATTTTATTTTATTGAACTACAAATGTCAATCAGACAGTTTCAAGACACCTTAACAATACAGATTCGATAAATTAATACATTGCAAACTGTTTTCATAATGTTTTGGTATTGTACAAGGTGCATGCATGATATTATATTTACAGATATTATTTTAGCAGATATCGCTTATCAGTGAATTAAGAATGTAGCTGCTTACTTATCTTATTTTTTATACAGGAATTATATCAAAAATTCAATAATTTTTTTCCTAGTGGATGACTGTAGTACTAGAAGCCGAAATAATATCCTGTCCAACCACCATTAGTGCAGATCTTGCCTCTCATAGATTTATGTAGAAGCCCATCGTTATCAATCCCAACTGTACTGTCTGTACACACACATCATGAGTTTTTCTTTCTACACCTCTTCCTTTGTCTACACCTGTCAAAGGTGGGCACTCCATTGTCATTCAACTAACTTAGGTGCTTGAACTCGACAACACAATCCAACACAGTCCAGCATTCCACAACAATAGTGAGTTATTCAAAGAAGTTGTCGACCATAGCCATTTACAGCTCAGCTTAATATTATGGCCCTGCGATGTATACTTCATTTTTATACTTTTCTGCTGGATGGGGAAGACTTAGATAGAGCAAGACTTATATACCAACACATGAACTTTACATTTCCTATGTGGTCAGTGAAGTCCTCTCAGGGTTTATCTTGTAGTCCTGTACCTTATTCTGTAGTTCCTTTGTCTGTGTCATCCATGTGGATGAGTCACGGCCAATGCTTGACCAGTTTGCTCTCTGTGAGAGCTTGAGAGAAAGTTTTCTCTTCATGTGATTCTCCCCAGGCACACGATACAACTTCAGTCTCTTTCCTCTGAGGCTCCATAATCTCCTTGTTCAGAAAATTTGGAGCTCACCTGAGTTTCATGATGCTGCAGTAAGTTTCTCCATTGTCCTGAGTCTGCTTACCTTGAAAGGCTAGGGCAAAAATGTTGGCTGGCCTTGTGGCTCTTCTATTTCTCCACCTCTGACTTGTGATCTTAGGTTGTTAACCATCCAGAAGAAAAGCTGATTAGTATTCTGCAGCATATGCCATTCACTTTGCCTTATCTGACTCAATTGTTTTTACTTGTTGTACGTTTCCTTTTGTTTTTCTGCTTTTTGCTTGTTATACTAGGGAGATTATATGATATTTACACATGCGTGTCTGGTTTATTTCACTTATGAGTATATGTTCAAGCGGCATCCACTTCAGTATAAATGCTTCAAACTTATTATTCTTAATACCTGAGTAATACTCCATTATATAGAAATACCACATCTTTTTCAACCATTCCTCATGTGATGGACATCTTGGTTGTTTCCAAGATTTTGCTATCACACATTGTGCTGCTATAAACATAGGTACACATATATCTCTATGATACATTGTATCCAGATCCTTTGGGAAAATTTCCAGTAGGGGGATAGCCGGCTTGAATGGGATTTCTAGTCCTACTGTTTTGAGGAGTCTCCACACTGACCTCCACAATGGTTGTACCAGTCTACATTCCCACCAGCAGTGGAGAAGTGTTCCCTTTTCCCCACAACCTCTCCAACATTTGTTGTTGGTTGATTTCCTTATGATAGCCATTCTTTCTGGAGTGAGGTGGTATCTCAGTGTTGTTTTTATTTGCATTTCACAAATGGCTGGCGATACGGAGCATTTTTTCATATATTTATTCGCTTATTTAATTTCGACATCTGAGAAGTGTGTATTCATCTCAGATGCCCATTTCTGAATTGGGTCTTTAAATTTGAGGGCCCTGTTATATCTTAGTTCTTTATATATTCTAGACAGTAGTCCTCTCTCTGATTGCTTATTAGTTATGATTTTTTCAAAATTTGTGGGTTGTCTTTTCACTCTGTTGACAATTTCTTTTGACATGCAGAAGCTCCTTAAGAAGAGTTGATCCCAGTTGTTGATTCTTTCAAGAGCTTCCCGTGTGAATATATGTTTGTTCATGAACTCTTCACCTACCCCTATATCTTTAAAAGTTCCTCCTACTTTCTCTTCCAGGAGATTGAGTGTTTCTGTTTTAACGTTTAGATCTTTAATTCATTTTGACTTTAACTTAGTGCATGGTGGTAGAGCTGGGTCAAGTTTTAGTTTTCGGCATGTAGAAAGCCATGTTTTCCAGCACCATTTGTTAAAGAGGCTATCTTTCTCCCACTGGGCTTGTGTAGCCCCTTTGTCGAAGATAAGATGGCTGAGTATTTTTGTAGATGCCTCTGCATCTTCTAATCTATTTCACTCATCCTCAGGTCTGTTTTGTTGCCAATACCATGTTGACTTTATCACAGTGGCTTTGTAGTATAATTTCAAATCAGGAATTGTGATGCCTCCTGCCTTGTCTTTATTGGCCAAGATTGCCTTTGCTATTCTAGGTCATTTGTGGTTCCAAATAAATTTTAGGATTGATTTCTCTGTATCTGGGAGGTATGTTGGTGGAAATTTGATAGGGATTGCATTAAATCTGTACAGCAATTTTGGGAGTATGGCCATCTTCACGATGTTGGTTCTTCCTATCCAGGAGCATGGAATGTCTTTCCATTTTCACAAATCCTCTATAATCTCTTTTCTTAGGGTGCTGTAATTTTCTGTGAAAAGATCTTTGACTTCCTTGGTTAAGTGAATCCCAAGGTATTTCATTTTTCGCGGTGCTATTGTAAAAGTTATTGTTTCTATTGCTTCCCTTTCAGTGTGCTTGTTATCTGTGTAGAGGAATGCTATTGAATTTTGAGTATTGATTTTGTATCCTGCTATGCTACTGAATTTCCGTATCAGTTCTAGTAGATTTTTGGTGGAATTTTTGGGGTCTTCCAAGTAAAGTATCATGTCATCTGCAAATAGTGATAATTTAACTTCTTCTTTACCCATTCTTATTCTCTTTATTTCTCCCTCTTTTCTAATGGCTGTTGCTAAGGATTCCAAGACTATATTGAATAGGAGGGGTGATAGAGGACATCCTTGTCTTGTACCTGATTTAAGAGTAAAAGATTTCAGTATTTCCGCATTTAGGATTATATGAGCTTTTGGGTTGTCATAGATGGCTTTTATCAAGTTAAGATAGAGTCCATCTATTCCAATTTTCTGTAGGACCGTGAACATGATTGAGTATTGGACTTTGTCAAAGGCTTTCTCTGCATCAATTGAGATGATCATGTGGTTTTTAGATTTTAGTCTATTAATACAGTATATTACATTTATAGATTTTCAAATATTGAACCATCCTTGCATCCCTGGGATGAATCCTACCTGGTCATGGTGTATGATCTTCTTGATGATTTGCTGTATTCTATTTGCCAGGATTTTATTGAGTATTTTTGCATCTATGTTCATGAGGGAGATTGGCCTGTAGTTCTCCTTTTTGCTTGTGTCTTTCCCTGGTTTTGGAATGAGTATTATTCTTGCCTCCAGAAATGATTCTGGGAGGAATTTTTCCTTTTTAACTTCTTGGAAGAGTTTGTGGAGTGTGGGGATTATATCTTCTATAAATTTCTTGTAGAATTCAGCTGTAAATCCACCAGGACCTGGACTTTTCTTTGTCGGTAGGCTTTTTATTACATTTTCTATTTCATTGTCTGTTATCGGCTTATTGAGAGTTGTTATATCTTCTTCATTAAGTTTTGGTAATTTGTACCTTTCAAGGCATATGTCCATTTCTTCTGTGTCTTCTATTCTGTGAGCGTAAATGTTCTCGAAGTAACTATTGATAATCTTCTGAATTTCCACTGGGTCTGTGGTGATTTCACCCTTTTCATTCCTTATCACTTGTACTTGAATTTTCTTTTGCCTCTTTTTGATGAGGTTGGCAAGAGGCTTATCAACTTTATTTAGTTTTTCAAAGAACCAACTTTTAGATTTGTGGATTCTTTGAACTGTTTTTTTCATCTCAAATGAGTTATTTCTGCTCTCATCTTTATGATTTCTTCCTGTCTTTGTGCTGTGGGTTTTGTTTCCTCTTCTTTTTCTAGTTATCGGTGGTGCAACATTAAGGTGCTAATTTGTTGCCTTTCTGTTTTCCTAATGTGTGAGTTCATAGCTATTATTTCCCCTCTAAGAACTGCTTTCATCACATCCCATAAATTACGGTAAGTTGTACTTGAATTTTCATTGAATTGTAGATATTGTTGAATTTCCTGTTGAGTTTCTTCTGCAACCCATTGATTGCTGAGTAGGGTGTTGTGTAGTTTCCATGAATTTAGTGGGTTTTTCGGGTTTCTTTTGTCGTTTATTTCCAATTTCATTGCATTGTGGTCAGATAGTATGCATGGGATAATTTCTATTTTCTTGCATATACTTAGGCATGATCTCTGGACTAGTATGTGGTCTATTTTGGAAAATGACCCGTGTACATCTGAAAAATAATGAGCATTCAGCTGTGGTTGCGTGGAACCCTCTGTATATGTCCACCAGGTCCATTTGTTCCAAGCTCTCGTTCAGTTCTGCTGTTTCCTTGCTAATTTTTTGTCTGGTTGACCTATCTTTTTGAGATAAGGGTGTGTTAAGATCTCCTGTTAAGATTGTGTTCTTAGACATTAAAATTTTCATGTCCCTTAAGATTTGTCTTACATAGTTGGGTGCTCCTGTGTTTGGTGCATAGATATTTATGAGTGTTACTTCTTACTGTTGAATTTTTCCCTTGACCAATATATAGTGGCCTTCTTTGTGTCATTTGATCATTCTTGGTTTGAAGTTGAGACTGTCTGAGAACAGAATTTCTACTCCTGCTTTTTTCTGAGGTGCTGGGGCATGCAGTATTGTTTTCCATCCTTTGACTTTGAGCCTATGAATGTCCTTTTGAGTTAAGTGTGTTTCTTGTATACAGCATGTTGTTGGATTTTGTTTCCTAATGCACTGTGCCAGTCTATTTCTCTTAATTGGAGAATTGAGTCCATTTACATTGATGCTTAT